>PVKU01006379.1:0-105110 GCA_004027475.1 Anoura caudifer
GGATGTCCTACTCGTCTTCTGGATTATCCAAACGGTCCATCAGTACTCCTGATGTTTCCATGTAATCCTTTCCATTTTTAGCAATAACTCATACATTTCTTAACAAGAATTGATGTTTCCATGTAATCCTTTCCATTTTTAGCAATAACTCATACATTTCTTAACAAGAATTCAAAAATTCCACTTCATAACAATCCATTTTGATTTGTCTTACAAGGGACACGGCGTAAGACTTTAAAAGAAATGCTGCATTACTGCTACATTTTCCCAATGTTGTGATATGAAATTAGTTTAAATTACCAATCTCAGCTGGTAACATCCAATTTAATAAATCACACACGTTAAACTGTAGCTCTTAATCGTGCATATGTGATGCAGAGAACTAGCAGAATATTAGGCTTCAAGTAGTGCAGCATTCCTGACAGGGAGCTATTTAGATTCTCCAAACTTCTGTAATCAGAAAACTTGTTATAACCTAGCAGTCTAATATTAACTCATTGAGTTACAAAGTCTATTTCCATGGCTCCAGTTCTGTCTTGTAAATATGGCAGATGTTAAAATGTTAGACAGTGTTATCAAAGGCTCTTCCTTGGTCCTGTGACTTGAGTTTGTCTCTATTTCCTCTGTGAAGGAAAAGCCCTTTAAGTACTTGAAGACTATCAAGGAACCATCTTAGTTATCAGTTTTCTACAGTAAACATACTTTATTTACTTGACACTATTTCACCCCTCCAGCTCCAGGTTCCCTTCCTTTATTTTCATTTTCTCTTAAAAACATAGTACTCTGGGGGTGGGGTTGGGCTGGGTGAAGATGCACAAAAGGGGATAAAGTGGCGACAACTGTAATAGCATAAACAGCAAAATTAAAAATTTAAAATAAATCTTATTCGGGGAAACATTTTTAAAAAGATGGTACAATACATGTGGGCTTCCAGAATGCTCAATTTCTTGACCTGGATAGTAGTTATGAAGAATTTGGCTTTAGAATTACAAATGAATAGTAAACTGTACACACGTTTTATGTTAAAAAAGAAAAAAAAACATGGTACTCCAAAACAACACACAAAAGGTGACTTGAGCAACGTATAAAATGATTAACAATCTAACTCTTCTGTTCATTACAATCTGACTGCTCTTCCGTTCAGTACATATTTAAGGCATCTTAGATTGAATTAGGTTTCAGCAGCACCTATAAAATAAATTGGATTATACTAACCAAATCTCTATATGCAGTCATCAGCTCTCATTTATACACTTAAAGAGCACTTATTGCATACTTATGCCATGTACGCCATACACAATGCTAAGTGCTAGACATTTCTTCTGGCAGACGACAAGGTGAAGCAGAGTAAGCCCCTAGCCTAAAAGAATATGCTGCACTCAATGAGAACAAGAGTTTGTAATTTTTTGCTAGGATATCAGATATGGTAGGTAAGTGAACAATGAGTGGGATAAGGCAAAGCAAAATGCAACCCATAGGGAATTCCTTTAGTTCATTTTAACTAAGGTTTACACAGTGGGATGACATCAAATGGTTTTTAAAATGGTATTAATTTTGTAATTGAAAAATCGGCAAAAGGCAATTAAAGACTGAAATTTAAGGGTCCAAGTTACAAGGCTACTGCAGCAACTGGAGTAATGTGGGGCATGAAAAGGAGGAAACACTTTAATTGTGTTGATTATCACCAAATTTATGCATAACTGTAACTAATATTAAACAGATAACTTCTGTATTTTATCTAAGTTCCTTTTTATGCATATGTGGTAATATTCAACTTTCAAAAGAAATTCAAAATACATTTAACATTCCTCTCATGGCAGTCTTAGAGTTATCCTGGAAGTTAATAAAGTTTATAGTTTTCCCCTTCTAGTACAAATAAAGACAAAAATTATGACCTTCCATAGTCAAGGACTAGCTATTTACCACATAAACCACTGTCCTGGTGGGTGAGAATGGTATTTTTTCTGTGGCTCTTTACATTCCATGGTATTTGCAATTACGGTACAAAAAGTTGTTGCCAAATAGTTCGTGCTGTGGATGCATCTGCTTTTATTAAAGGGAAGGCTCATTATAATGGACTCAGGAAGCTGGGCAAAGCCTAGATTAGGAAAAATCATTCCAATTCTTAAGGGAAGAGCATTAAAACTCACCACTTGCCCAACACTTTTCTATTTGCCAAGAACTAAAATTATCTTCTGTATTTTAAGAGTGCTGTAAACCAGCTCACTATTGTAAACACCCAAAATATCTTCAGGGAAAATTCTATGTACAGATGATTATAATTAAGACACACTATTTGAGGGTTTTTTTCCCTTAGTAGTGGTGGTGAAATGCCAACCTAATGCCCATTTTCTTTAACCACTGGGATCCATTTTTAAAGGCTAAAGTATAAGAAAACAGTAACATAAAGAAGGCACAATTAAATGTACTTCAGCTTCATTCACATAACTGATGCACATTAATCGTGGAGTGTTTCTGAAAAATAGGGAGCCCAGCTCATAAATCAACACAACCTCCAAGGCCCTCAAGTCAGACAATGGAATACAACTAATTTCCATGTATTTCTGGATTCTAAGAAACAGTAATAACAAACCTTGTTCACTTCAAACTTCATTGTAGGATTTCCAAATTTTAGTATGTACCTCAATAAACAATTAGACCCTTGACATTCATATTTAAAAATATTTGAAAACCCTAGATGTATATAACAGATTAAAATTTTGTTAAGGGATATATCAGTATCTACTAAAAAGACTACACAATCCCATGACAATGAAGTTTATTTCTTCATCTGCCTAATAAAATTGCATACTTAACATTAAAGTTACCCAGCAAAATTCACCCTTGCCACTGTGGCTAATGGTTGGAGCATTGTTGTGTAGACCTAAGGGTCACGGGTTTAATACCCGAACAGGGTACATGCCTAGGCTGCATGCAGTTCAGTCCCTGGGTGGTGCAAGTGTAAAAGGCAACAAATCACTGTTTTTCACACTGATGTTTCTCTCCCTTTCTCCCTCCCTTCCCCTCTCCATAAAGTCAATGAGCATACCCTTGGTTGAGGATAAATAAAATTACCCGGTGAAATTAAACATACCTACAGAGTTCTTACTTCCCTTACAAAGTTTTAAAAGGATAATTTGCCATTTATATTACACAAAATTTGTCTTAGCATACAAATTTCTGTGAAAATGTTTCAAATTGACAGAATAGGCCATTTTCATTCCAAATAACTTGTAAGAGGGGCTTGGTATGAATTATACCAAATCTTTAAGTGAACAAGGACTAAATTTAAAAAGCTTTGTAATTATTGACTCATACTTTTAGAAAGAGTAGTAATGCTAATTCTCCATCATAATAATATGGCTGATAAGTTCCTGTATTAATACAGGAATACGAAGGCTAGACTAGACATCCAAAATTCCTGCATTCTTTAATGGTTTAGAATAATCCCCTGTACAATTTTCTGTTTTCCCAAGGAAAACAAGAAAACAGTATACAGGGGTTTGATTTTTATAAAGTACTTATTACCCGCCCCCAAACAAGGTCATACCATATCAGCAATTTTCCTATGAGAGAGACTGGTATTCTAAAATCTAGAAACTGGCCATAAAAATCAGTTGTATAGAGCAGACACAGGTATAATCTCAAAATCAGGTAAACAAACAGCTATGACCACTTACGACATTTTTATTGGCATATGACAATTTACAAGGGTCCCTGTTGCATTATACATCACACTAAGAATTGTTGAGCCATCTACATTCATTATTACTAGGTAATATTTTTGTCTCAAATTATAATTCCCAACACTTCATTTTAACTGTGACAAAAGGAATAGTAATTCCTTAAAGTAGGCTGAAATTGGAAAAACATATTTTGCTTTTTATATTAAAATTCTAAGATGTTGAAAGGTATACACACCTAAAGACTGAGTCATGGCCTTCTTAAACAGCTATCTGCTTTGGAAACACCCTTTGGTTCATTTTTATTTTCCTTCTCTAGGCAAAGAAATCTGTTAACACAGGTATCAAGAAGTTATTTTCTGGCACTTGTAAACAAGTATCTTTATGAGAGAAACCATTTGATTTTTACAATATGTCATGAAGTGTAAAATTAAATTGTGGTTAAAAAAATACATACAGACTACTTTTTATATGCTTGGCTCTGAAAAAGGTAACATCCACGATCATCCTTCCTACTATATTCTGGTAGCACGTTCTTTCCTCAATTTTGTTTAAAGAATAAAGTTACTGTATCCTACACATACTGTGTTAAAGCAATGCACTTACAACTGAAATAAAACCTGTTGGTAGGACTTAGGCAGCTTTATTCCCACTCCCCATGAAGTAATTTCTCAGGAAATTCCTTTTTTCCTATTAAGTCGAAAAGAACCACCGCACTTCATAGTCATGCATACAGATTTAGTATTTAACAAAATAATTGTCAAAAGGTAAATTTACTTGTATAAAATAAAATGGTTGGGAAAATTCTCCTGTACTGGAGATCAAATCCATGTTGCTTTAGCATGTAATTAATCTAACTGGAAGAATATTAGCTATGTCCTGATCAATCCTACGCACATATCTGCTTTGACAGTATTTCCTCTAACAAATTCAGAAAGACCAAATTAACAGGAGAAATCATGTAATACAAAGATCTTAGGGACATCACCACATATTGAGGTTTATTTTTCATCCTACCCCTCCCCCAAATAGCTCTTAGCAAATTCAAATTCCCCTGGCTGCAATCAAGGTGCTAGAAAGATTGCAAATCAAAAGACAATGAAGGGCTATTCACTTAAGATCTTGAAAAGATTACACTAGCAGAATAAGCATTCTCGCCTTTTAATGCAAACACATACAACTTAATTGCTGAATAAAATTTGATTACTTTTATATATGCTCATAAAGCAGGCACACTTTACATTGAGATTTACTATTTCGGATTTTCATTCCTTTAAGAGCAATCAGCGTAAGCATAAAGGTAACTGACATTTTCAAGATTATCTACCTAAAAAATAGAACCCCAGGGGAAAAAAAAAAAGAAAAGGCCATTTTACACACTGCAATAGAAAAAAAAAGTAAAAACCAAGGTAGATCAATTCCGCAACAAACTTCCTGTCAAAACTTTTTATTGTTAACATTCGAAAAACAAGTTACGTAAAATACTACTAATGAACAGTATGTTGTTTGCCTATTTTTTCTTATGGTTAGACAACAAACTTGTATTTCAGCTGTCCAAAAGCTTAAATAAATATGTAAGATATAAACTCTGGTACATCTTTTTAATGTATCAAGTTATTCTGCAAGATAATCCTCTTCCACACTAGCATGAATAACAGGTTTTGTTGTGTTTTGTTTTTAAAAATAAAATATTTGGTAGGAATGGTGTTTTTATTTGCAGTATTATTACAAACCAGTTTCCTCTCTCAAAGAATAGCTGCTAAGACCATGACTCAAACTTTTAAATAAAAATAGAAAGAGAATAATGAATTTTGAATCCAAATAGTAAAGGCTCCTAAGAGTGATTTTTATAGGCCACCCCTGCTTGCATTAGTTTAAAAAAAAAACCCTCGTATTTTGCCATCTTACTAGCTTGTATTCTTAAACATTTCCTGAAGGGTTAAACTAGCTTTGTTTACCAAAGTAACAACGTTTTCAGTGGTACACTTCAAAAATTAGTCACCCTACAATGTAGTGTGTTTGAATTAAGGAAAATGTTAAAACAGATGGTTACAGTTAAAATAATTAGTGCAGTCTCTATAAACAACTTCTGTCCAGAAATTTGTATGTAGAGCTAACGTTTACTTCAGCATAAACATTAACAAACAGGGAGGGAAGAGAATCAGAACTTTCACAGAGTTGTACTTGACCATATCTTATAGACAAAGCAGAATTACAATGCATGTAACAAAAACAGTAAAAGTATTCTTAAAAGTTGATAGTTACAAATAGGGTACGTAACAATTTTCTACTTTATTTCAGTACAATTTTCAACATACAATCTACTATTTTTCCAAGATCTTTGAAGACTTAAAACAAAGTTTCTATAGACTACTTGCAAACAGTAAAATTTAAGTAAAATGCTTACATTCTTTATTTGAAAACAAAAATCAGGTAAAAAAAAAAAACAAAAAAAAACAATGGGTGCAAGTTCTGCTCTCTGTTGCAATCTCACTTCAGATTTACTATTCCTAGAAAGAGAGAGAAGACAAAGATTAGCAAAGGTGCAGAATATGAAAATGATCCATAATAATCATTGTTCCTAAAATTAAATAATTGACTGGTCCTCCAAACCCCCAAAAATGTTAGAATCTCTAACAACTTGAAAATTTCTACCTTTTCTTCTTTGCGCCTGTCCTTCTTTTCTTCATTATTTTCCATGGTCTCTTCTTCATCTTCAACAATCCCGTCCCCTTGGTATTTGTCATGAGTCCATTTTGGACTGCTACCTGATTTTTTGAAGTTAAAGCGCCCTCTGCCACGTTGAAAAGTACCACGACCTCTTCCTCTTTTGGCCCAATAATCCACACCATCATCTCTGTCATCATGCTACAGAAAGGTTAAAAACAACTGTCACTGAAATGTCTTTCTTGAAGGAAAATGACTATACCCCCAAACCAGTAAGTCATGGTATTGTTAATGTTCTAAAACACAATAAAACACCACCAGTAAAACTCAACTTTTCAAAAAATATATTCTATTGTCAAAGCAAATAATTATATTTTACAGCTTAGTAACCCAAGCATGAAGAGCTGCTTAGATAATTCTTTGGAGAATCTCAACTGCTAAATCACCACCGATTATCAGATTTTTTACTTTCCCCCATTATTTCAAACTAGGCTCACTTGTTACAAATTATACTGCATGTAAATGTGATAAAATAACCAATATTTTTCCAAAAAACTTTACCTTATTCAGAGATGTGACAAGTCATAAAAACATCACAACATAATCAACATTAAATAAAACAGGTGGTATGAATAATTTACATGTAGAAGCAGATTTTAAAGTCCTGAGATATAAACTCAATCAACGTGTATTACACATCAATCTTCTGGGCTAGGTAATCTCAAATCCCAATTCATGATGGCATGATCCCTAGAGAAATATCTCAACTTATTTCTTTCTTCACCAATCTGAAGTACTGTAGCTATTACATTCCAACCATAATTTTTTGTTAACTGTATCCAAATTAAGATGTTTCCCAAATTACAAATTATATTAATCAAAACAATCTGCAAAATCGGAAAGTACTGAACTTTGTGGACAAGCAGATGAGCATTACACCAAAAATACAAAACAAAAAGCCAAAGTTCTCCTGTAATATAATAATTTCATCAACTGCTGCTTCCCACTTACACAAATGGGAACTGAGGCAAAATGATGCCCCTGTATGGAACAGGAATGAATGCAAACCATGTTGCATAACCTATGGAGTACTGGTATTGGTCAACTGCCCAAAAGTCTCTGAAACTTTTCTCAAATATTACATGAGCACCTTTTCCAAAACAGAACGTGCCTTTGTGCATACTTATGTAATATGGATCACTCTCCTGCCTGCATGACTTAAAAAGCAGTCACACATGTAAAAGAACACTTACCAATTTCTAATAATCTTGACCAAATCAATGAAACATCACTAGCTAGAGGTACACATGACTCCATAAAGAAGAAAATTTAGTAGCTATCGAAAGTTTAAATTTCAATGTCATGAAATTTAACCATAAACTGGAAGTAAGTTATTTTAAAATAGTGTCTACCACTCAAAATAATGCCCACGTAGTCACTTAATTTAGGCCCCCTTTTGTTATCAGCACAACCAACTCCAGAGTTTGTGTTTTCTTTGTGATATTCACACAGCATTCCATAAATTTGTGGGAAGCAGCATGCGAGTTTTCTAGTAAGAGGCACAGGTTCGTATCTTAACAGAAACTGTGACTATTTCCTCATTTTATAAAAGAGAGCCTTGAGGAAACCTAGATGGTCTGTAAAAAGTGGCCAGCCCAGCGTGCAACAGGAAAGGACATGATAAACTGCGGTAGTGAAGCTTTATATACTGTTTACCAAGAAAAGGCACTATTCTGAGCACTTTCCATGTATTTACTCATTTAATCCTCACAACCACCCTGCAAAATACTGTTACTAATCCCCCCTTAGATAATGGGGGGGGGGGGGAACCACCAAGGCACAGAGAAATTGAGTCACTTGTCCAAGGCCACAGCAGTAGTCTTTCCACTACCTCTTATTCCACATCACCCACCAAATAAATACACTTCCCAGGAATCCCAGTGGCAGTAAAAAATTACCATACGAGGCAGCTAGAAGTAGAAAACAGAAAAAAGCAGTGGCAAAGCTAGACATGAGAGTTAAACCACTACTTTTAAATTTATAATCATGTGAAACTGGGTTAAAAAAAATGGCTACATTACACTGTGTACTTTGGAGGTTATCCTGGCAATTAAGTGACATTTTGATGTTAAGTATACTAACTTAGTCCTCAAGTTCTAACACCCACAATTTAATATTATGACTTCTAAAAATTAGTTACTTCAGAAATAATAAAGGGACAGAGAAGCTATACATACATATAATAGCCAAAAATGTTATGAGGCCATAATTAGAACAAAGTTCTTCTGTATCCCCTTATCTTTTCTCCATAGAATGATCAAGCTTCAAAGTGTTAAATTATATTAAAACTCCAATCCTTTAAAAAAAAAAGATTTTTAAAATTTATTTTTAGAGAGAGGGGGAGGGAAGGAGAAACAAAGGGAAACATCAGTATCTGGTTGCCTCTCACACGCCCCCTATTGGGGACCTGGCCTGCAACCCAGGCATATGTGCCCTGACTGGGAATTGAACCAGTGACCCTTTGGTTTGCAGGCCAGCACTCAATCCACTGAGCCATACCAGCCAGTGCTAAAACTCCAATCTTGAATCCCACTTCCCACTAGGGGTTTTCTCTTTCTCAGAATACAACATCAACTCAGCACTGAGAACCTGCCCACTTGCAGAATATTTCTACCACTTGCTCCAACTTCATATACTAGCCCCTCCAGAGAATTGCAGGTTTTAAGACTATTATCTCTCCTGGAATATTTATTATTGAAAAACATTACAGAATCTTCATATATCCAGGTTTTAAGATGGGAAATTTCAGAAGAGTGCAACAAATATTACTATTGCTCTGTCCTGGAAGGATGATTATGTTGCTTGCAAAACCCAGGCTCTGGAGCCCACATATGAGTTCAAATTCTGACCCTGCTTCTTCTAGCTATATAACTTTTAACTTTGGTCAAGCCACTCAATCTCTGTATACCTCAGTGTTTTTCACTTGTAAAAGTGAAATAATGGCCCCACCTCAAAAGGATTTTATAATGATGCACAGCATAGTACATATTCTCATCATTAAGTATTGTTTCATTAACATGGACAAACCTTCCAGGCTGGTAAATTATTCTGAAAGAACCTAGGGGAATGATTATAGTTTTCAACCTCATTTCCTCTCAGTTATATTTTTGTTTATATTTCTATTCTCAAAGCTAGCTGCCTAAGAAGTCAATTATCTTTACTGAAAAATCTTTTAAATTTAAACATCCATGTAAAAACCAGTTATTTCATGGTTCATTAATTAAGAAACAAAATAGTAATTTGGGGAATTGATTTTAAGAAATAAATGTATTACTATGCTATTTTTTTTCTAGTGAACATCACTGTGACAAATGAACATTGTATGCTTAATACAGAAAGGAAAAATTTTAAATATAACACAGAACAGCAACATAAAATGTTACCACCACTTGTGACTAAATTCTTAAAATAACACTCTTCTTGATTAGTAAAACTGCTGTCTAATTACAGGCCAACCTAAAACGACTGTCCCAATTTAAGGTAAAAATATGATACCAGGTTATGAAATAATGCCAGAGATAAATGAAGGTCTGGCCTAAATTAAGTATTTGTAAAATATTACAAGTATTTTTAAAAATCTACTAACCTCTCATTTCCCTTTTAATTTTTTGAGCCTTCACATTTGATCTACTCTGGCATTTTTACCATCACTCACTCCTCACCACATCTTTGCAAAGTTGGCTTAACAACCCCTTCT
Source organism: Anoura caudifer (assembly GCA_004027475.1). NCBI lineage: Eukaryota > Metazoa > Chordata > Mammalia > Chiroptera > Phyllostomidae > Anoura > Anoura caudifer. The sequence goes on from PVKU01006379.1 coordinate 10,108, forward strand.
CTGCTGAGTGATCTTATAACGGCTTTAGCTATAACCTGTAAAAACATGTCTCCTGCATTTCTCTCTCTCTAGACCATATATTAGCATGTATGCATTGTACATCTCTATCTGGTTTCCCCTATCTATTTCAAGAACAGAACTTAATCTCCTCAAATATGCATCTGCCCTTTATATCCCCTAAATCTTAGAGAATTTTTCACTACCAACACCCAACCTGTGGATCCCTGAGTTAAGTCCTCATAAATATTACTCTCTTAACCTGTCTCAAATCTAGCCTGTTTACTCAGACAGTATCACTCAGATGTATCTGTTCCCACAACCACGATTCTTCTAAAAACTGCTTTAAATCCACACTTCCACAACTTGGCTCCTGCTTTTGCTAAATTTCCCCAAACTTATAAAAATCATCTAGCCATCTGAGTTCTGCAGTTCTCTGTATCAGGATATTTCAGTACTTCTGCTACCTACAATATACCTGCCTATCTTTTAAGCTCAAGATTTGAGCCAAGGTCCTTTACAAAGTTTCTCTTGACCACTTTTCTCCTTGCAACAACCCACCATTTCCTTCTTTGGAGAAAATCCACAATACATATTTTGAATGCTTGTTTCTCTATTACTAGTCTCTATGCCAAAAATTAGAATTTTATTTGTTTCCCATTCTTCAGATCTAGCATAATAGGTTAATACATTAATTTAAATCAAAAACGAGACAGATCTTTTAAACTACTCTATACTATAACTGAATGAAAGGCCTTTCACATTCCAGACTAAACTGAAGCAATTCAAGCATAAATTTCTCCTCATAGGAGCGTATGTTGAGTGAGTACTATCATAATGCATTGTGTGAAAATTTAACTTTTCTGACTCTTGGTTTAAGTACATAAAAAAAGAAGCAAATGCGAACGAATTTCAAAAATAAGTATAATGCCCATTCTCCAAACAAAATTATCAATCTACTTTAGAATACAGCTCTATCCTCTAACTTAGATGTACCATGGAAATTCATGCTCATTCAAGTACAGACTACAGCAAAAGTAGTTTTACAGTTAATCCTATGGAAAATACAAAAATAAATACTAATACAAGAATAAACTGCTCTACATAATCACAACTATAAACCTAAATTTGCCCACCCTGTATATATTCATAAAAGCCAAATGAAAGATACAATTCTGTACATCCAGTACTATATTCCTACTTGCTTTAACAAAACAACTAGGTCTTAACTAATCTCTGAAACATGACTTTCCTGAGAAGCTATGACAGAAATGAATACAGTGATACCTCGGTACTTGTCATCAATTCAAAACTCGTGACGAGTGCTGAAACAGACAATACCAAACTATAAAGCATTTTCTCTTGCTGGACAGCATCATGACTCATACAAGTTCTAGCAAGTGTGATGAGTCCCAAGCAGACCTGAGTGCTGTAACATTTTTTTCTTAACAAAATGTGATGAGTACAGAGTTTGATGGGTTCTGAAACTGTCAAGTACTGAGGTATGACTATGCTTCTGGCACCAGTTTCGGTGTTTCCTTAAGTCTGCATCTATAATGCAGGACAGACCCTTTTCCTCCATGCTGAACTGCAGAAGATTTCCATCACTACCTAGTGAATCATTCAGGACCCAACTTCTCTGGTTTCATCCCTTAGAAAATTACTCCAAGAGAGAAAAGCATCACAAGGAAACATCAAATTAGTGTATCTAGCAACTTCTTCATGTCATTTTTCATCCTTTTATTCCAAAGTTAATAGCCTCCCTGAAATCCTTAATTACATGTAGAATTCTTCTCCTTGTCCTTCATTTAAACAACTGCCTGTGATGATGGTAGGTAAATCTTAATGAGTAGTTCCTCAAGTGTCACTGTCTTATAGACAGATAAAATATATTAATGTTCTTCACTGAATGTGGTTATCAAATCAGGTATATTTTTAGATAACCCTGATCAGCCCACAGGTGGTATCAATAAAATACAGACAGGACTAAAGGGACCCACATTTTCAAAACTTCAAATCATCTGGGTAATGAATTTTTTAAAAGGCTGCCCACATCATAGTGAAATCTATCACAGTAGTGGATATTTGCACCCAGTATGCTTTGAAAATTAATGCAAACCAAATAAACACAGATTTCTAACACCCACCAAGAAGTACTTCTTGCTCTTTGGGGTATATTCTGGATCCCATTCCTCTTCCTTCGGTCTCTTTTGAAAAGTAGTATTTGAGTTGTTTGGACCAGTATTTGTCCCAGCAAAAACTCCTCTGGCTCTTCCTCTGCCTCTAATTCGAAACTGATTAACATTAACAAAGTTGTTTAGTAATGCAATTAAAGGCATTTAAGTTGCATGCAAACTATAATTTTACTGCAGTAACAAAAAACATATGCCCTAATCTTCTTCCTAAATGCCAACTTATAGCCACTGAGGGTGGAAAAGGGTGGCCATTTTATATCACAGGCAAAAAAAAAAAAAACCCTGCCTTTTGAAAGTGAGGTTAAGAAGAAATGCACAAAAACTAAGTGTTGGAATACTACACTTTCAAGGCCTGAACTAGTATTTTAAAATAATCTAGTTAGTTCTTTTCCCTCTGACTAGCCAAAAAGAGTTGTCTACTTCAATTATCATCGGAGCCAAGTATTCAAGTACACCTATCACCATATAAGCAAAGCTCTTCTGTTTCCCAAATAATCTAATAAATGAACTCTATAATAACCAAGTGTAACTCAATCAAGGTAGAAATGTGAATCTAAAAATTAAAGAGTCAGGAAGAAAATGAGCTACCATGAATTCATTAAATTAATAATTAAAACAAACTTATTAAAACATGAGCGTAATATGTATGCTATGCAGAATAGAAAGTTATGATTTCTATGATTAATACACATATAAACAAGGACTTGAAGAGAACAGGGAAAAACAAAAATGTTATAATACAGAGATGAACATACAGATTTTTAAAAATGTTTTTAGATAACTTTCAAAACTAAGGGATTTAAAAAATGGATCTCAATCAATAACTTCCCTTGACTCTTCAATATTTAAGCACTATGTACAGTAATTGATTCCAAAGTTAAGAAATGTATCTAGTTTGTATAGATGCTTGTAGATCTCAAAATGCATTTCTTTTATTCTTTTTTAATTAGGCAAAAACTTTTTTTTTTTTTTACCTCTATGTACAAAAAAAGTATCATCCCAGCTCCAACCCTTCCTCCCTCCCCCTAAGTGGCATTTCTTAATGAAGAAGATACTTCAAATACCATTTCATTTTTCAAGGCTAATTCTAACTGCAGGAATAATGAATCACATAACAGAGACTGTCTAAATCACATCATTTAACTTTCCTTACATACATTAAGTCCTAGCAAATGATCAAAGATAATTTTATTACTTACAAAGGTTCCTCGTGGTCGGCTAACTCCTGCAAAGCCCGAGTATTCTTTCAGTTCATGGTGAGTTTTAAATTCTTCTTCTCGTTCTTTCTTACTCTCCTTTTCTTCTCGAGAACTGGGAGAAGAAGGTGATGCTGAAGAGGATGAAGATCGAGAATGATCTTGCTCTCTACTTTTATGTTTACTGAAAAATAAATAAAGAAAACAAGAAAAACATATGTGCTATCTTTAAAAAGATGAAGGCCTTGTTGAATCTTATAATAAGAGGGATATTTTTCAAGTCAAAAAACTATCCCCTATTAAAATGATTAAATAACTAAGATGATTGGGTGTTAAACTTTGACAGTCTTTCCATTCGCCTTCAGTACTTGGTTTACATCACTACTGAAAAACATACTATGGCTCGCCAGTTAGAAACTAGCAGTCTGGAAACTTCAAGTACGAGGTTCAGTTCTTCAATATTTTTAACTTATTTTTTTGTTATTTTTATGGAAAGAAAAAGAAAAGTAGGAAAAAGTAAGAATGTTCTTAAACATCAAGTTTCAAAATGACTGAAGTTTGTATACCATGGGTAAGAACAGTTGGTATGGTTTGGGCCATAACTCCATTACAGAAATAAAAAAAGCTTGATATTACAAATACCAGTCATAAATAAAAAACACAAGTAAAATCCATTTACATAATACCAAAAAAAAAAAAAAAAAAAAAAAAAAAAAAAAAAAAAAAAAAAAAAAAAAAAAAAAAAAAAAAAAAAAAAAAAAAAAAAAAAAAAAAAAAAAAAAAAAAAAAAAAAAAAAAAAAACCCAAAACAAAAACCAACCAAACAAACAACAACAAAAAAACCACCCCCAAAACAATTATCTATGATACTTAACATTCCTATTACTTATTTGACTCTATGGTGATCAATTTTACATGATTCTAATGCAACACCCGAAAAGGTCATACCTGCGATAACTCTTACCACTGCTAACAGTATCCATGGAAACATTACTTTGAAAGACTAATACACATTGCTATTTCATAAAAACTAGTCCTTCCTCCCCCCCATCTCTCCCATGTTAAACCACTAGAAATCAGTTTAAAATTCTTGTACTCTGGGTGTTATGAGTTGAAAAAGTGCGGAATCAAGCATAACGAACCAAAGTTCTTACACAAACTGTTTCTAGAAATGCACTGCATTGAAGTCCAACCTCCTGATGTAGCCTGGATAATAGGACACATTAATTTGTCATTTTTTTTTTCAGTGTTAGCTTGCTATTCCAAAGTTTTTGTCCTCATCCACCATAAGCCGTGTAAAAGACAAATACATTTTTGCTGTAAAACAAATAATTTTAATTGTTTAAATTTAAACATTCGATTACACAGTCAAAATTGAAAGCAATTAAGCTGACAATTATTAAAGGCTAATTAGAAGCTAAAACCTAATTCAGACAGTTTTAACAATTACCTGTCATCTTTGTAAGATTTGAATTCCTTGTAATCTTTTGGAGTTTTTTCTTGCTTTCTTGACCCACTGGATTCCCTGGAGCCCTTGGAATCCCCACGTTCTTTACTTCTTTCTTTTCTCCGACGATCAATGTCATGCCGAAGATCAGCAGAATCACACCTTAATTTTTTGTCTCCCTATAAAAGATAGATGTAAAATAAATTTCAGGGGAGATATAGAAAAAAACGTATATATATAGAGAGAGCGCGAGCCAAATTTTATACCAGTTTCTAAAGTGACATTTTACGATCAGAAAAAAAAAGGATAATAAACTACTTCTATACTTAGTTTTTGTAAAAAAAAAAATAAAATGTACTTGATTGTTTTACTAAACATTTCTGTACACAAGTGCAGCAAGACTGGGAAAGTTATTAAAATCTAGTTATCTTGAAAACGTCCTACATTTTTGTTCAAAGCAACCCATAAACTTTTGTATAGTAAAATGATAATTATTTTTCTGCTCAGCAATCCTCATTAGTTATCACCCCTCACCATTACAAAAAAGCATTTTTAACAGACAGTTAAACAATGACAAAGGTTATAATCTAAACTTGTGGTATAGCCATCTGCCTATAAAGTTAAGGTATCCTAAAGTAATGGTTCTAATTACTTAAATCTCATTATCATCAAGCTCTTTCCAAAGAAGTTGACCAACGCAATAAAAATCACTTAAAGATTTCTGTAATTTCCATAACATGCAACTGGAATAATAATTAATGAAACCAATTGAAGTTGAACAAGGGTAGAAACAAAGCCAAAAAGACATTATTCCCAAGCCTGTACTCAGTATCTTAGGCCATATACTGCCCTTTCTCAATTCAGGTATTGTAACGGACATTAGTTTAACTGGGTCACAATTCACCTCCTTCTTGTTCCATTGCTTTTTCAAATACTATATAATTTAGGAAGATGGAAAGAGGAATCTAGGAATGAAGAAAAATTACACATCAGTAAGATGCTAATAATGTGGACATCCTTGCTAATAGTTAGCAATAAATAGTACTGGGAAGTCTAGCTATGATATTCATAAGCATTCATAAACCAGAAAGTATAAATATATCTCCAAATGAAAACTACTCACCTATGTGCTCCCAAGGCTAACCAAGAAAATTTAATCAAGAGCAAAAAACTTCCTATTCACCTAGGTATTACCAACCCCACAAGTAACAAGCTAAGGAAAGTGAAAGTGTATGTATATTACACATTAACACTTATGTTAATTATTCATTCAGATAGGAAGATGAAAGATAAAAAGCAATGTCACATCCTCTTATCCATCCATTAGTAACCACTATTTTCTCTTCCAGATCAAAATCTAATCTGAGTAATTAGAAAAGCAAAATACTCAGTGTCAGGGCACAAGTATAGACTAAATTGTTTGCAAAACAAAATCGACACTGAATCCTAGTTATTGAAAGTGAAAGTTCAAATTAGTATTTACTTCTCAGAATCCAAGATCAATATGCTCCATGCAAAGAAACCATTTTTTTTAAGCTCTAAATTCCTATCTAGTAAGTTATATTCAAAAATTTGTACATAACTGTTAATAAAAGCTTCTAGTAATAAAAGTACCAACGTTTTCATAATAATCCCACTGTCAACAACTCTCCAAAACAAATGTATTCTCATTTTTCTGATTGGAAAACCAACATCCAAGAAGCTAAAAGTTTTCCTAGTATCAGAGACAGTATTTGGTGACAGTCAAAATAGGAACAAATCAGTACTTCCATGCCACTTAACCTTTTCATTACAACAGTTGATCTCTTTCTACTTTTCCCTACATACTTCTAACTAAACTTTTATTGCCTGTCACATGACTGGCCTACCTAGAAAATGTCAATTTTGAATTATCAGAGCATTTCAAAGCCCTCCTAACAACGACTGAACTCCATTCTCTCAGAGTTCCCTGAAGCAGTTATTCACAGGCTCCTCTAGTTTAAATATTCATTTCCCCAAATCCACAAATGTTCTAACAGTGACACAACTTTTGTTCCAAACGTTCACTTGTAAATCAGTTCTCAGAATGTTTATTTCTTAGTCCAGATCAAAAATGCCCAGTAGCACTAGGACTACTTCTGTGAAGAACCTAGAGATATTAATTTAAACACATATAAATCAAGAAATATTTATTCTGGCTCATTCATTTCCCTTCAAAACTTTACTGAAACCCTAATATAATCTGTATCACTGCTTTTATAATTTTCCTTCATGTACCCATTCATTCTTCACTCTTTTCTTAAAAGTAATGTCTTCCTTTCATTAGCATTTTTTAAAAATTACCCTTGATTTAGGGAGCATTTGAGGTCCTGCTCTCTGGCTACTGGTAACAGTTTGGCTCAAATAAAGTCATAATAATTCTCAAAAAAAAATTACTCTTGATTTAACTTAAGTACACAGTATAGTGTCAGCTTAATTTCTTCTAGACAGGAACTGTGTGGGTGTGTGTGTGTGTATGAGTATATATGTATGTATATATAGTATATTTACAAGTTAAAAATAGAAGATACCTGTGAACATTTTGCCCAAACTATGCTTCATACATATCATTGACAAAGCTGAACTTAACGTAAAAAAAACATTTCCCTTTAAACATACCTTTTGAATTTCTTCTTTAAAAACTCTCTCTTCCCCTGCTAAACGGGTATGCTTCCTCAGGGCACTTGGAGAGATGTCAATTCTCCTTAATGTAAAAATAAAGTCTATTTGTAGTCACATTAATTTAATGGTTCCAATTATAATTTTTCTTTTTTGTAAAGAAAATACTAGACCGCTATTTCTCTACTGATCAACTAATTTAACATAGTAATTAGGCTAATTACCAATAGATAATTAAATAAAATTACTTCCACTAAAAATGAATTAAAATGTTTCAACCAGATTTTTACATATAAAGCCTGACCTTTTAGATCAAACTTATTTTAACCAAAAAAGAAAAATCTGTTTTGATTAAATTTAAGTGTCACCTATTATACAATCACAATAAAAATATACTTAATATCCCCAATGAAAACCTTAATTGGATCATTTATTCCTAAGTCTCCAGTATTTTTAATATTCAGTGGATCTTTAGTTTTATTGTGACTCTCCCTGCCTTTTTAAACTAGTGTCAACTGCAACTTCCTATTGCTTTTTTAGTAGTCACCACCAAAACCACACCTACTATGTAACAAGTACTCAGTTATATACTTTATAATCAATAATACTAATTGTCACCAGTACCCTGCAAAATAGACATTGGTATTTTGCTTTGTAGGTAGAAAAAAACTAATGTTTAAAGATTAAATAACTTGTTCATCACAATGCAATGAAGTGTCATGCAGAGCCAAAATTTGAAAATACTTATACTTGTTTAACTTTGACATTCATGCCCTTTTTCATAAAATAGGTCTACCTCTCCACTGAGCATTTTTATTTTACAAAGATTGGAATTAAACTAATTCAAGGATTACTCTAAGCATCCAACCCCTTCCCAAAATCAAATGTGGTAGCTATTTTAATTCCATACAAGGGAGTGACAAGAGTATTTTAAATTCTAATACCAGTTTAAGAGAAATAATAATAATAATAATAAACAATAAATGACAAACATATTTATTCAAGGTATAAATCAGGAATAAAACTAAAGTTAATCTGTATAGTGATGACAACATAATTCCAATGTAATCTGTTTAAACGCTGTCTTCCTATCAAAATAGCATTTTGGTAGCCCATTCAATAGTACACATACCTGTGTATCTCTGGGCTCTTTTGCCGGGTACTATGTTCTTCAGTGGCTTTCTGATAGGAAGTGAACCTCTCGTTTAGGGACATTGCAGGTGATTTGAAGTATTGTTCTGTTGATTTAGGAGAAATACTGCCCAATTAGTTACATAGGAATTTTCATTTGTGACAGAAGGGCATGTAGCAGGTGGAAAGAAAATAAAAATACTCAAGAAACCTAGCAGAAGAGAATCAAGTGTTACAAAGAGCTCCTCCTACCCTGCCCTTTTATATATAACTCTTGTACCTCAACAGAAAACTGATGCAAAGTTTCTCACAGGTCCCTGTCAATACTACATACAATCCAAAAACAATAAATAGATTAAACTGAAGAGTCCCTAAATCCATTTCAATAATGTACTACTTCCTCAAACAGAACAAAACAATGTGAGTATCCTTATACAACTTGCCAATATGAACAAATGAATTTACTTCAAGGAATCATTTGCAGAAAACAGAAATACTGAAGTAACTACATAGCTGATTTTAGTAAACTAATAAAATTATTTCATTAAGAACTATACTGACAACAAAAACTGGATTTAAGAAAAAACTGAATACTGCTATTTCCATTAGAAATATTTTTTTCAATCAATTAAATTTCATTAATTACTCCAAAAATCTGGCATCTTGGCAAACCTGACAGCACATCTGATATCAATGCCTTGCCTTTCTTTTAACAACTTTAAAATTATAGTGATATCAATACTGATTAATTTTTAAACTAGTTCAAGATATGCTGTAAATGTAAAATACAAAGACGTATAAAGTCATGAAATGTTACATTACGAAGCAAGCTATCTGCTTAACAGGTCAACATACATCTTTGTCAACTTACCGCCCAATATCCAGCACATGTCTCATAACCAATCATTAAAACTTGAAACGGCCACTACAAGGGTAGTGCCTCAATCATAATTCCATGAAACCCAGGAATTTGAGCTAGCAACTCAGTTTTTATGCCATTTTTGCCAGGAAGACAGAAGATTCAACTTTGCCTGTATCTTTCAACAGCTATTTTACTTTGAAACATGGATTTTGCCATTTCAAAACATATTCCAGGACCTAGTTACAATGAAAAAGAAAACATCACTGGGCATTTTCAGCTCTAAATTAAGAAAGAGCTGTTCAGATCGGTTGCACAATACCAATAATAAAACATAACTACAGTTCTTTAAAAAAAATGAAAATGAAAAAGAAAAAATTGTATCAAAACCTGATCTCAAAATTTAGCAATAAATTTTAAAACGTGGAGACAGGTTAAAAAAAAAGGTGAAAAAAGAAAAATGTTAATGTTTTGTGTTTTATGTACCACAGTAATATGGTCATAAACAGGTTCACAAACCTAGTTATAGCCAAATAACAAAACTCTTGTTACCACACTTAAGTAATTACAGTCAAAAAAGAAATTATTCACTGTTTTGAAATATCAAGTGCATAAAGAATTGCTAGTCATGAGTTTCAACTATTGCAGTGAGTTGTTCTCATATCAAAAGACAAACTTGATTTAAAAAATGGCTCTTAAGACCAACAGCCAGAGATTCCTGAGTTTAAGAACCTACTTACTTCATAGTACACTGCCTTTTAGACACAAAAACAAAAAACAAAACATAATTGCCCAAAAACTCGTACCCTAAACCTTTGAAAACTAGTAATTTGTAACTAGAATGACATCCTGATGAACACATCATGCTTCATTTGACATAAACTCTTTATCATATTTACCATCTAAAGAAATCTCATACCATTATCCTAATTAGTCATTATTCATGTAATCACTACTAACCTAATATAAGTTTCTTATGTCCCCTTTAAAAATCCTATCAATTTTCTCTGGTATATTTATTATGTAAACAAGCTAAGTATTATATAACAAACTAAGTAACACAAAAACAAGGTAAGAAATTAATACTGTTTTCCCACAGGTTCCAGGTTTTAGAAGTTGAGAAAAATTCTTAGTAATATTCAGTAACAATATTGCTTGACTGTTGCAAACCTATCCCAAGAGTAGATTGTAAGTCATACATACATATGACGCAATAAAAGGAAATCTGTAAGCATTCTGTACTTCAAATAGAACAGCACATTTCAAAAAAGATTTTTAGCATTAAATAAATCTACATCACATTTTACTATACTGTAAATTTTTAGGGTATGTTTTAACTGTTAAGCGTTTCAGTCACTTTTTATAAATATCTTCCTTCTAGTAAGACTGGTATCTCTTTTCATGAAACACTCCTTTTTCCAAATTTTAAACAATGTCTGTATACCTGCTATCCCTGGAGTACATTGATTATTAACCACAGCTGTTCTTCTTCTTTTATTTGCAGGAGAAACTTAATACACAATTCTAAACATACCTTTAACATGATGAACCAAGGATACAATGTGCTGAATAAATGACTCTGAAGTGCTTTTGCTGGCCTGTGGCAACTTAATGTGGTCAAAGATGGACCGGAATTCTTGCTCCTTCTTGACAGAATGGACAAGTGTACTAGCAAGTAGCCTGTCTTTAGTCAAGGAAGCAGGTCTGGAACATATCGGTACAAACACACATACACAAACAAAATATACCATTGGTTTCAGTATGAAAATGGGAAATGTTCAGAAAATAAAATAATTAACTGGAATATTAACTAACCACCCACATTTAAAAAGCCATTTTATTTACTAGGCTTCACTGTGAAATTACCTGTTAGAATCATCAAGAGGAACAGGGGCCATTTTGAGTTTGACTTCAGGACGATGAGAATCACTGGCTATCATTTTGATCCTAAGTGGGCTCTCCTCTCTGAAGGTAGACTTTTCTCGTGCATCCAGATTCTTGTGTAGAGGGGGACTGTAATCAAAGAGGTCTTTGAGCTTTTCAGACTTTACCTGCTCAGGTGACTGAGTTTCTTTCTTTACTGTTATTCTCTCAGAATTTTTGTCGTCTTCCTTGTGCTTATCTTTTGTAGTGCTAGGCCTCTCCACTACATATCCAGTCTCTTTAAGTTTGTAATTTTTTTCTTCTCTAAATCCATCACTTTCTCTATTGCCTTTCAGTGAAACTTTGGACTTGTACTTGGTTCCTTCCTCCTCAGTATTCCGGTGAGATGCAGTAGCAAAATTTTTACCCTGATCTGCAAGGACTGACTTCCTGAACTGTCTATAATCCTCTGTCTCCTCTGTGTCATCCCCTTCTGAATCATTAAACTTTTGTTTTCCAGACTCTTTATCACTGAAGTAATCTAGAGCTTCCTGATCTTCCCATTCTCCCTCTGCCCTCCCTTTCTCTGATCCTTTCTCCTTTGGAGCCTCTTTTTCCCTGGTATTACCCCTATCAAGCAGGAATACTCTAGACTCTTCATCTGTGAACCTGTGAATAAGCAAAGAAGAGGATGGTAACTCTGGATTGCATTCACTGTGGATAATTTGCATAATTAAATGTGCTGACCAATACCACAGGACCAGTAATGAGAGGGAAAAAAACCCTACTGAAAGTGTTTTCAGATTCCACTTCTTAAACAGCACTTATGTACTGAGTTTTTAAATAAGTTTATGTGATAGACTTTCTGAAGTTTAAAAAGCAGCCATTCTCAAAAACCTGTTCTGTTTAGTCACAGCTCACAATTCTGCACTAACAAACCCAAATTCCCAGAGATTCTGTAACATACATCATAGCTTAAGTTTAATGTCTGAGGCTAAAAACCACTAGTAAATAATATACTTATCTATTGGAATTCTGCTTATGATTATACACAAAATTTTGGATTATTTTACTTATTCCCTAATACAAGTTCACAAAAGTGGACTTTAATGTAGTTGATAATACTAAATACTCTATCTGAATCATAAAACAGTTCGTTCACATATACTTTGCTGGAGAAAATAATGATTTCTAGAATTAAGTAAAAATAATGATTTCTGGAATTAAGTACAAACTATATATCAAGTAGAACAAGAAAATTAATTCTAGATTGCACAGCACTATAAACCATAAATAGCATGCTTGCTCTATTTTCTTATTTTTAAGTTGATCACACTACATTAGAAAAGTTTTCAATGAGTTTAGCAACATTTGAAATTAGAATTTAAACAAAGAATGTTTAAAACATCACCAGGTCAGTAAGAAATACCATTATCTTCTCTATGATCAGGCAGATTTATTAAAATATTGCAGCTGGACTATTTATAATACCACACAAGAACATGAAATAGAATTGCATTATTTACTTAGGTGACATTATAATGCTGAAGAGAACAAAATAAGCTTTTGAAACTCTAACATTACAAAATTAACCTCTAAAAATATTTTCTTTTTAAATGTTAGCTATCAGTTATGCTTTACCCTACTCAATTCTTCCTTGCTTATATTCTTAACTGACCTTACTGAAAATAGATCAAATTAAAAGAAGAAATATAAATTAGTTTCTATTAAAGCATTTAATTCCAAAGTTAGAGAGATATGAGTGAAACCAACTTGAAATTAACTTATAATGAAGGAAGTTGAGCAAAAAAGGAGCTAAATACACATCATAATGCAACTTTAAGTCTTTTAAGAAATACAAATAGAATTCAAAGAACTATTAATATTTTAATCTAAATTCTCTACTTTAGTTCTTACCTTTTTAAGAATTTTCCCGTCTTTGCAGATTCCTGATCTCCACCATCAGGATAAAATGAGGAACGTCCCCTAGCCTCATCTCTTGGAGCATTCTGTGGTGTGATTGTCTTTGCAGGGCTTCTTCGTGAAGGGATGTGATGAATTGGACTATTCTGAGAAGGACTATAGCGACTAGATCCATTTCCAACAGAACCAGACCCAGACCTTTCAGGACTATGCTGAATGGAATGTGAATGCTGAGAGGGGGTATTTTTTGCAGAGTGAACTGTACTGAGCATGGGTGCATCAGAGCAAGATGAACTCTGACTAGGTGGTGTAGCAATTGGTGAAGGACTGTGGGGTGATCTGGGACTATTATCATAAGCTGAAAGGCCAGGCCAAATATCGCCAGATGTGGCTGATGATTTATTAAACTCATCAATAGATTCAGATGGGTCATGTTCAAATGTATCTTTCGGTTCCTCCTGTGACTTATTTTTCAAAGGACTCTCTTCTTGGGGCTCCCCTTCAGATTTTTTGGTTTGTTTTTCCTGAGACCCTCGTCTTTTAGAGACAGGAGATTTGCTATATGGGGATGAAGAACGAGAAGAGGATGATCTTGGAGACCTAGAAGATCTATATGACCGACGAGATCTGCTTCGGGATCTTTGTGAGGAAACGGATCTTCTTTTTGGACTCCTGGAACGTGAACGACCTCGTCTAGGACTCCTCGAGTGTCTTCTATTCCAGACAGGTCTATAGCCACCTCGATGATATCTACCTCCTCCACCTTGATAATACCCTCTACCCCTTCCTCTGTACCCATAAGGTCGTCTCATTCCTCTATTATTTCTGTAATCTCGCCGATAATCTCTAGAATAAATACGATCTCTACTACGAGATCTTGAATACGTCCTGGAACGAGACCTAGAACTAAAAATGAAATAAATATCAATGCAATAAAAACAAATTATTCCATCCTACCATTCTAAACACTCTAAACTATATCAAGTGTATCAACTGTCAAAGCTAAAAACGTCTATTAAAAAACCACTTGTATAACATAAATTTAGTGTTTTCAATGAAGGAAGTCTCATTTCTAAGATGAATACTAAGCGAATAAATTAAAGGCCTTAGAAACGAAGGCACAGAAAATGGGGGGGAAGACATATCCAACAAACATAATGACAAATTATAGTACATTTATTCAAGCACTTCAAGTGATAGTATAAAAGAATTTTTAATGGAATAGAATACTCATCAGTGGACAAATGCATACATAATATAAAATTAGGTGTAAAAAATAATCCAGGAAAAACCATAACCTAGTATTAATTCTCAATAAAGTATGCTTTTATTTTCAACTTACGGTTTCTATTTTCTATGCTAAGTATATATTACTATTTAAAGAAAGACAACCAGAGTCAATCATTTTTAACAAAAGAATTAAATGTATGGAGACCCTGAGTCAAAAATAGTAAAAAACTACGAAATAATATATAGATTGCTTACTGCCACCTAATTGTTACCTTATTCAGTTCATCTCTTAACATATAGTAAAATACAAGAAATCCACCATTTAGTACACAGTACATTAAAAATCTATGATGTAGAGTCAGACTAGCTGACTCTAATCTATGCCTTGCCATTTACTAGCTTACAACCTGGACAATTCTCAATTTCTCTAACTCTAAAATGAGGGTAACAATAGATGAATTTGACAGGGTTCTTTGAGAACAAAATATTAATGAATTTAACAATGTACCATTATAGTAAGCACTCCATAAGTATTAGCTGATATGATTATCATCATTAAGACTTAAAAGCACGATAATTCACCTGTATCTCTTCTTTCTAGAGTGTGACCTTGATCTTGACCGAGAACTAGACTGTGATCTAGACTTTGATCTTGAAGAATGTGATCTAGAATTGGAGCGACCCATTTTTTTCCTCCTAGTAAAACGAGATCAAAAAATGGTTAAAAATCACAACATAACTGAACAAGTTTCACATTATATAACTTATTTTCAGATACAAGTAAAATTTTACAAGATATGTTTCTCAAAGGATATTATTCATCATTGTTCTTTTTAAGTGAATACTAAGCCAGACAATTATTCCTAACTAACAACTGTATTTTCACCTTCATGAAAGGTATTGTATATATTGAAGACAAAACAGAAAATTTCTATGGACTGTCCCACCTATGTGCCTCAATCCAAAAAAGACAGCAGGTACAGAAATCAGAAAGAGCAATGATATCAGACTGCAGCAATGTTAGATATTATTCCATACCCAATACAAATAAATGCCTATCTCTCCTATAAAAAAGATAAATAACAACAAAGTATTACAGATAAGGAATCTGAAACAAAGAAAATACAAGTGGCTTAATACTGAAGAAAGATAAACCTACCAAACTGTTATCACAATGCTTCATGGCCTTGAAATAGGTCTAAATTGACTAATTCATGCATACAATACTGCTTGGAATGGCAAATAGTCTTCTAGAATAATAAAGATGACTAAATCTCTGAACAGCTGAGGTCATGACTCTGCTCTCAACAGTCATGGCTGTGGACTAAAAATGGACTTATCAGTGCCTAGCCTACCCTGTAGCTTTCTGGTAAGAACATGAAACTGGAGAGGTGGCTACAGGAAAGAGATTGGAGCTATAAGAAAAAGAGAACTGGATACCAGTATTCTAACTTTTCTAAACACTACTTACAATCTAATGTAATTGGTATCTAATTAGACCTCAGAAATCAGTAACAGTACTACTTGATTTATAAATCTACTCTTCACAAAAATATATTTACATATATCTCCCAAGTTTGTTTCTGCTATAATTTCCGAATTTCCACTAACTCATTACTGGAAATTAGTAATTGTCTCTATAAAAGTGGCTCACTAAACTTCTAACAGCATGCAACTGCCATATATTTAAACCATTTCTCCTACAACTAAGTATTTTTGAAGGTACTTATTTCACCTGCCTTGACTTTCCTCAGTATTATGAAATAGTATTTAAAAGTACTCAGATGAGTTGACTTATAGATAAAAGTAATGACACCGTCTGCCTTCTTCCTCATCAAAAAACATAAATGACAAATCAAAGTTTCCAACAAATATTTATTTCAAGATAAAACATAACTATCCTCAAATTGACAAATATCAGCTTTGTCTTCTCTCACTCTTTATTCTAAGTAAGAAATACATAGACAGTATGTTCCTCAGAATTGTAGTAAGGACTAAATGAGTTGACACATGTAACACACTTAAAAAAAAATTTAGCAAATAGTAAGTGATCAACTTTAATTACATTGACACCAATATAATGGGGGTGAAGCTAAATTATGGAACTCCTGTATAAATAAGTGAAGATGAGTTAAATAAGCAAGATTATTTTGACTTGCTTTACCTTTAAATAGCTTTGTGTGTTCTGAGTCTTTAAATAGATGTGTTTATAGAAATAGAAGCAGACACAACTTAGAAACAGGAGAGACAGAGAATCTTTTTCCTAAAACTTTTAAAATCTGGCTTACTTCATATAAGCTACCAAAAACAAAAACAAAAAAACTTTAGACCACATCACTTTTAATCACTCAGCCTGAATCATGAGTTTAGTAGTCAGTCACATTTTTCAAATAAGCCCAAGTGAAAACAAGAAAAATGAATACTATGTACCTTGGGTTTTATGCAGGATCAAGCAGTCAAGCAGTTTGTGATACTGTAAAAAATTCTTCCTGGAGAGAATGGTCTCAGTAAATCTAAATTCAAATTCCTGGCAAAACAAAAAATACAAGTTTGATTTATGGTAAATTAAATACACACTGTTTATAATGCCTTATACCCAGCACTGCAACAAACTCTTAATAAAGGCACTAGATGATTTCAGGGAAAGGGAAACTGAATTAGGAAATAAACTTTAACCATAAAGCTTAAAGAATTTTTTTTTTTGTTTTAATCAGAATGCAACAGTGTATTAGTAAACCGATAGCACCTTTACTTTTTAAATACCTGAATTCTCATTTTAGCAAAGTGGGCTTTACAAAACTTAAGCTATGCAGTCATCCTATCAGAAAATTATGAAGTGGCTAACATAATGCCATCCTGTCAGATACATGTAATTAGTATTCTTAATGCTATAATTTATAATTTATCTAAAATGAGTTCAGTTTAATGCTCTATTTATCTTATTCTCTCAGCTACTTCCTTTCACACAGTTCAGTTTCACCTAAAACTGATTTTTTACAATTCATACAACAAACATCATAGTAACTTTAAGTTTTGTGCCTAAAAGTATTTTGACACATGTATGGCAGACATTAAAATAACAGAACAGCCAGTAAATTAAACAAGTATCAACTAGAAGCCAATATTCTTCCTACATCAATTTACTATTATTTAAATTAAGTTTTGCACAAAATATTAAGCAGTTATCAATACTGAAATGGTTAGCCTTGTAACATTCAGTTATTATCAATTATATGCAAAGGATAGACTAAAAAACACTAAAGGAGCAAAAACTAAACTACGAAATATAAGATTGATTACATGCCTAGACTCAAGGAATTCACAAGTGGGCTTAAATGGGAAAAAATACACATCGAAATAAAATCTTATAAACTAATTGATCCAATTAAAAAATGCAATAAAGGAACATGTATAAAGGACCCATGGAAAAGTCAAAAAGGGGAAGTGGTGGAAGGAAAAGGCGGACAACAGTACTTAACAATAAAAAGTAACTTTTTTAAATAAAAAAATGCAATAAAATTAGGACTACAAAGCAGAAGAAATTACAAGATTAAACTGGTAAACCAAACCAAGAACAATGTCCCCTAAACACCCATGCACCTACTGCCAGGGGAGGGGAGATTAAGAGTTGAGGTTCAAGCTAGGAAAGAGGAATAAGAGCCTACTGATTGAGGGAAACACACTAAAGTAAAAAGTAGCAAAACAAAAGGTCACATATCAGAAACGACTTCTAAAATGTGTGTATATTTATAGTTTTAAAAATACTAACTCCCCTAAGTGGGCTGAAAAACTAATCTTCTGAACTCCTGTGTAATGAAACTTTGTGACCTAGAAGTCCAATACTACTGAGATTTACTGCTAGAAGTGATACAAGTTTCATTTTAGTTAACAAATCCAAAAGGCTAATTTTAATTTCTATATATTCAGACAAGAACTAACTGCCAAATCTCTCTCATGATTTTTTGAAGTTCCAAGAAAATAAACACTAGAAATAGCAAAGTGAGGGGGAGAGGGTCTGTAGGCTGTTAGACTAGGAGATACATATTTTCATGCACAATCTATAAATATATTCAAGTATCCATACTAAGAACTCAATGATCATATGTAAAATATGACACACAATGTATTTAACATTTAATTATAACATTTAATATAAAATATAAGTATTTAACATTTTATATTAAAATAATATAGTCGGTAAAAGACTATAATCAACTCAGCTATTTTTAAAAAAAAAAGCAACTCTATGTACAAAGCACAGTGCTATGGATTATGGAGACATGACTATGTAAGAGATCCCTGCCCTCCAAAAACCAACTAGGGAGGAAATGAAATAAATCAAATCACGGCAAACTAAATTATCTAAATACCAACCATGTGCCAAGAACTGTGCTGACTTTAAAATCATGTCGTTTTATTCTCATAATCTCACCTGCTACATATAAGCCCCATCTTTTGAATGCCGACAACTCCAAGCTTTCAGAATTCCTTTGCACTTAAAAGGTGACTATTGCAAGCCAGGCACTATTATTCTAGGGCTAGAAATAGAGCATTTTAGGTGAGACATGTTGGATGTCTTGATTCCCTATTTCTTTGTTAATAAATCGCTGTAAATGACACAGAATTCAGCTAGTGTTCAACTAATGATTTTGAAAGTAGTTTCTGTAAACTCCCAATCCAAAGCTCTTTGTAGAACTGAAAAGCTTTCTCCATTTCTGCGAGTCCTCTCATGAAAAATCTAGTACAACTAGCCCACGTAAGTCAGTCAATAAATTCAACTAGAACTGAGCCTACCAATTGGTTAGTTTTTACAGGTCTGTCTCCAAGTTCTAAAATACTGTTCTTCCCAATCAAGAATCATCTCTAGCTAAATCTCCTTTGCCACCATTTTAATTATCTGAATTAAGGGTAATTCTAATGTTTACCACGACGTAACACTGAAAAAGCATGGCAACCTTAAAACAAGATGCTAAAAGCCATCAGTAGACAGACATTAAATTGGTCCACCCTGAGTTACTTTACACACAATCCTTCCCTTCAAATTATTTATCCTTAATTGGGTAGGATACGATAAAAACAAACAAACTCGTAGCAGTTTTTCCTATGTAAAGGTTCTTGTAGAAACAGTAGCTCAACTGATTCCAACTAGACTCCAACTGGAAAGAGAACTCACAAGAGGGATAAGGAATTGTTCTGTTTTTTAATTCCCAAAAATATCTTCAAGGTGCTGCTGCAAAAACTGATGTCTGAAGTAGCTAATCTCTTTCTATCAGTTTTGGTCATGCTAGTATTCAGCATTGGTCTCCTTTTTTTTTCAATTCTAAAACGCTGTAAAAAAAACAGTTTGATGGAAAAAAGTAGTTGCCAGTATGCTGCTTGATTCTGATGAGATAAACCTTAAAAGCAAATAAAGACAACTTAGGGACTTTGACGAAAATGTGGGCAAAATCCCTAATCTCAACGCAGCCACCAATCATGGCTACAACATTTCTGAAACGATATAATAGGCTGAATTGCTTGTTGAAAGGGCATGGCTTCGCCTGTACTACTGGAGAACTGCCCTTCCGGCCCCGTCGTCGTAGGACCACTCAGATCAGCCAAGGCCCGCTGCCCATCCTAGGAAGCTGTAACTAGGCACCAACTGTTAATGCACTGTTCCTCCAAAACACAGGGGGTTGCTATTGGGTTACCAAGGGGACCCGAGAAGACTAACTCCGGGGAAAATTTTCCCGCAACACCAGGGGCCCAAGGTGGATTCGGAATTCAGGTACGAGGCATAAAGCAGCACCCTACACAGACCAGAGTAACAAATATGAGATGTAAGCCGAAGGGTAGAGTGAAGACGGGGAAAAGGATTTTAAAGACGCGCAAAACGGTGGCGATCGCGGCCAACGAGGAGAACCTGAGTTGCACTTCTCACAGCCCCGGGAGCTGTACGCTGGGAACCGAGAAAAAAGGGAGCGCGCGTGCGCGAGCCAAGCGTTCAGTCGGGCGCGCGCAGGGGTCTAGCCCGAGGAAATGGGGGAAGGGTTGAAAAGAATGATATGCGCACGCGCATGAACAGGCCGCGCGGTCTCTGGGTCTCCACCAGGTTCGCAGCTACCGCACCGGGACCGTTCTCGCTGCTCACTACCCCTGCCCCAAACTTTTGGCCCTAGTGCCTCAAAAACCTGAGCGGAGCTGACGGAGAAACCCATAAATAACGGCACAACGTCTCCTGGGTTCTCGGGTCGCCGCCAACCCGCCACCGCCCACAAAAGGCTCAACAATATTAATTTACCCTTCGTACTCACTACCCTTGAGTGAATTCACTACCCTGAATGCAGCGCGAGGCCTACCTGACACCCCGAAGGACGGTTCCCGGGACTTATCTTCGTTGTAACTACACAGCGGCCATTTCCCGACTCAAGAACGGGAGGAAAACCATAGAGGTATCTTCGACGCACTAGCTCATTTTCGTCACTTCCGATTCGGGGCGTGGCCTCTGGTGCCGCTAAATAACCGGGCAAGCCCCGCCCACCCTCCCGCCTTAAACCCGTTCCCTCGCCGCTGTTAAGATGGTTCCTGAGGCTTTCTGGGAAGTGGTTTGGCTGGTCTCGCGAGAAGGTCTGGCGGCCCCGCCCTTTGGCCTTTAGCAGCAGCCTCGGCGCGACCCGATAGTCGGGCGGAGTGATTTGATAGGGTCAATTAGTCACCTGGACTCACCGTGGGATTCGCTGGCATCGCTACCTGACTCTGAGGGAGCCATTTGAACCTATCTTTCGCCCCATTTTTTTGATCGTCTAATTCATTCCTTTTGTGGGGCCGACTCAAACCAAGCCAGAACCAAAAACGCAGTCGCACTGTTTGGAAAAGCCCGGGAGGCAAGAAGAGGTTTTGTTAGCTCATCTCCCTACGCCAGGAAGCACTGAATTCCTTCTTAGACTGTAAACTAGGAAGTTACACTTTTGTTCTGATAAATAACGTGCCAAGCGCACTTCGATAGTATAAAAATGGCCACGATCTAAGACCCTTTCCTGAGTGGCGTCTGACCAATTCTGCTCCCCGCTAGCGGAGCTTTGGCCGCAGAACTCCCAAGGGGTTTAGGCTGTCTTGGCGGTTTTCGTCACGGATGCTTGTTTCCTCGAGACGTTGCTGAAGTTTTTCCGCCTTGGCACCTCGAAACGTTGGCATAGGCTGAAAAATAAAGCAGAAGCTTAACAATCGTGTGTGCCGGCCGAAAAACGACAAACCTTGGTCTGTCAAAAATAGGAGATTGTACCAAGCAAGCCACGTTTGAGTTGGATAGAATATCAAAAGCCATAGCACATTTTCTATTAATACTTCTCTGATCTGCCCCTCCTTCCTTAGGGCCTACAACCGTTATTACTCTGATGTTTAGGGACATTAACTACCTTAAGGATTTCAAGGTTGTAATTAGAACCCGTCTTCTGTCAGGTAAATCCATTATCTGGCCTTCTTTGCAAGTTTAACTCTGTGCTTAGGGCACTTCCCTCGCAATCCAATTTATCAACTCAACTAGAAAAAGTACCTCGTTTTCCTGGCCTGAATTACGGGTTTTCTCTTACTGTATGGGCTGCCCCTCACCCCACCACCACCATCAGATTACGGGAGCAGTAATCTTGTGCTCTGTCGGTAAATCCCAAGCATTTAGTAGGTGTTCGGTGAATAGTGAATGGATAAACTATATTTAAAAAAATAAAAACTAGCTATTGATGGCTCATTATGACTCTACTATTCTGCATGTATTTGGACGGAGGGGAAGGGGGACCCCTTAGAGCTAACAGCGCTTATCTATTTTTTTTTTAAATACCAAAATCTGACTCGAGTGACTTGCAGCCTACGATATTATCTTGAAAACTTTTCTCTGCAATTCTGTTGCAAACGTGTTGAAAATAAAGTCACCCTTCGGAGGCAGTTTAACAGTAATTTTAAATAACCTGAGGTAGTACAAATGTCTCTGGAACTTGGTCCATCGATATATGATACTTGATTTTACCAACTTCTAAAATTGGAGGGTCTTGAATTTAGATCATGTTTTATGCATGTTCACTGAGTTGTCATATTTTACTTTAACCTGAAATTCCACCATTACAATTCCATTCTTTATAATAAAACTTGTGTTTCCTGTTGAAAATACAAATACCATTAAAAAAACATAGAGGAAAAATCATGAGCCCATTTAACAAAATAGAAAATTATCAGAAACATAAATTGTAAACAAATGACCAACCTTACTAATAAAATACAAATAGAATCCTGAACAAATATTTTATATTTAATAAATTAGTTAGTAAACCAGTTTTAATTTATACATCATAGATAATTTACTGTAAATATGTTTATAAAGCTCTTTTCTTAGAGGTTTTTGTTTGTTTGTTTCATTTTGATTTGTTTAAGACAATTGAAAGAAAGAACCAAGAGAAGACTGGATATCTCAAAGGGCCAAAAACAAAATAAGAATGAAAACGGAGTTGGAAGGCTAGACCACTCCAGCAAACCCCCTTGTTCTACAGTTTTGTTTGTTTTATTTGTCTTTTTAGGCTGAACAACATCTGAACTGTTATCCTACTTAGGGAAATTGAAATAGAATGGTGATTTGGAGTATCCCTGATCCCATTCCCTACAAATAGTGACATTGGGAACCCACCAATTGTAGTGACAAACAGGCAACTGAGGAGCTAGGGTCAACAGAGATTCCCAAACTAGACAGTTTTGGGGAGGGAGTTGGCTACAGTTGGCTAACTTTTAAAATCAGCTATGACAGTGTTGGGGATTATCAACGGATACATTGTGCCTGAACAACTCATTGCATATACCACGAAACTACCTACATTAGAGAAGGTTAAATAGTTTCCAGATCCAAGCCACAGTGGTGTGCTGCATAAGGGTATGCAAAAGGATATACATGAAATAAAAATCTGTTGGGGGGCAGTCAGTGTTCAGGCCAGTATATTTACTAGTGCTGTAAGAAAACAGAAGATATGAGAGGCAGGTAGCAAAATGGGCAGGTATCATCAATTCACTGCTTCAAGGCAACTATTTAGTATGGTATACCTGTTCTAGTCTAGAGAGCTAAGGGTAGATTTAGAGTGTACATTAACTGAAAACTGAATGTTTAAAGGATTAAAAAATGAGCCCTGGATGGTGTAGCTCAGTGGATTGAGCGTGGGCCTGTGAACCAAGGGATCATGGTTCGGTTCCCAGTCAGGGTACATGCCTGGGTTGCAGGCCAGTTCCCGTCAGGGTACGCACGAGAGGCAAGCATACATTAATGTTTCTCTCCCTGTCTCCCTCTCTCCTTCCCTTCCCCTCTAAAGATAAATAAATAAAATGTTAAAAAAAATAAAGGATTAAAAAATGAGGCATTAAGGGTATATACAGTAGAATGAGATAAATTGAATGGGAAAGAAAGCAGAATTAGATACCCTAATTTCTCTGAGAGGCTAGCTCAGTTATAAAAAATAAATTATCTTCATTGAATGCATATGCCCTCCAACTTTCCAGAAATAAACAGTTGTGTTCAGGTCAAAAGGTGATCAAATTTTGAAAACTTGAGAAATCAGCCAGATGAATCATGATGCCCTATTTTAATCTGTTTTCGAGCACATTTTTCATCAATATAGAAAATAAATTATCAGTGCCACACCTGAACTCTCTGCTTGGTCATGCTCTATTAAAGTGCCTGACTCTTGCCTCATGAAACTAGGGGAAGGGATAAATCTTAGTCTAGGCTGTAAAGTTACTAGAAGTCTTGAGATAAATTCAGGTCATGAGCAGAATTCTAGACACCTTTGCAAATGGCTTATCCTTTCCAGTGTAAGTTATATGATCTTATAGAAGATCATGGTAATTTTACCTTAAATGTTACTTTGAATGTTTTACAATCATTAGTAGAGACCCAACAGTTTGACTGTCCATCCTGTAGCCATTTATAAAGAAAACCGCATTAGAATTTTCTCTTATAATAAATTAGTAAAAAGTTATATAATGACACTATATATACACACAATCATTCTGTAGCTGATTTCAGTACAACATAAAATATTGTGGGGGTGGGGGGTTTCATGAAAAGTACAAGGGCTTCCCTTAACTACTTTATCTTATTTCTAATAACTTTAACTCTCATGTTCAACTTATTTCATTTGCCACAGAAACCAAATGTTATATTTTGTTCTATAAAAGAATTTTTATAGTATATTTCACCAAATCTAAAAAGCCAATAGTAAAATGCACTATGATCTAATACAAATATAGGAGAGGGGCATGAGAACTGTACAAATTATCTAAAGTCACACAAAGTTAAGTCAGGGGCCTGCTTCGTGCTGCCCGACACAGCACTTGGCTGACGGGAGATAAAGGCAGACCATGAAGGGCCTCTGGACAAAGAAAATTCCTGCAAAGTTTGGTTCATAGCTACTCACCATACCTTGTTGTTTACCCATACCATGAAAAACACAAGGCCACAAAATATACGTTGTAAAGGTTAAAGTTAATCCCAACTTTTTTCCTACTCTCTTTTTCCCTACACCAGCAATTTTCCTTAGAAACTACAAACAGATAAAAGCTCAACCTCTAGAGATGGTTAATGTCTCTTCCTTCTCTCTTGAGAAGAGTCTGCTACTCTGTCCATGGAGTGGCTTTTCTTGCTTGTCTTCTCTGCTGAATAAAGCCAGCTTTTCCACTTTAACCTCTTATCTGGTTCGAGTCTTGAATTCTTTCCTCTGAGAAATGAAGAACTCTCTAGGCTTGGGGATTGAGTTCACCCCTCCAGCATCAGTGCCAGTAAGAAGGAAAAAAATCTTTTTCGGTAATGGATGAACCATTATTAGTATTTGTCGCAAACACCAACAATTAAATTTAAAAAACAAACTAAGCAAACAAGTAGAACAGAAACAGAATCATAGATATGGAGGTCATTTGGAAGGTTATCAGTTGGGAGGGGGAAGGGGAAGAATGGGGAAAAGGTTCAGGGATTACGAAGCATAATTGGTAGGTACAGAATAGGCAGAGGGATATTAAGAACGGTGTGGGAAATGGACTAGCTAAAGAGCTCATATGCATGACCCATGGACATGAACTAAGGGGGGTATTGCCAAAGGGAATGGGAGTACTTGGTGGAGGGGGGCAAAGGGGAAAAATTGGGAGAACTGTAATATCATAATCAATAAACTATATTTTTTAAAGGCAAAGGTCTGGGGTGGGGGAAGTAGAAGATGGCAAAGGAATAAATGGAAGTGGGAAGAGACTTGACTTTGCATGGTGAGTGAATGATGCAGTGTGCAGGTGATGTGTTACAGAATTGTACACTTGAAACCTGCATGGTTTTATTAACCAATGTCACCCCAATAAATTCAATAACAAATTTAAAAAATAAAAATAAAAGTAAAAAGGCAAAGGTTTTATGGTTGCTCAGCTACTACCTTTTCAGGAACACAATCACTAAACTTTAGAGTAAAAATATATGCATAGGTTTGGTCCCAGTGAAATTACAAATAAATAAAATGTAATAATAACAAAGCTTCTTTGAAAAACTCGTCTTTTATATTTTATTTTTTTAAAGGTTTTATTTCTTTTTAGAGAGAGGGGAAGGAAGGGAGAAAGAGAGGGAGAGAAACATCAGTGTGTGGTGGCCTCTCACACACCTACCACGGAGGAACTGGCCGAAACCCAGGCATGTGCCCTGACTG
The DNA here is from genome assembly GCA_004027475.1 of Anoura caudifer. Taxonomy (NCBI): domain Eukaryota; kingdom Metazoa; phylum Chordata; class Mammalia; order Chiroptera; family Phyllostomidae; genus Anoura; species Anoura caudifer. The sequence goes on from PVKU01006379.1 coordinate 36,276, forward strand.
GGAATCAAATCTGCGACCCTTTGGTTCCCAGACTGGTGCTCAATCCACTAAACCACAGCAGCCAGTGTTGCCTCCTTTATTTTATGTATCAGTTAATCCAAGTGAGGATTGTAAAAAAAAGAAAATCTTAAAAAAAACTTCATTTTAAAAATTATATGAATTAAAAAATAAAAATAAAATAAGAATGATATTTGTATAGAAATAAATGAGACTAAACCTCAAAGTGATACTGTATTTTTATTTGGATGGCCACATTATAGGTGATTTTAAAAAATTTTCTTCCTTTGCTTTTTTATTTTCTAAAATTTCTATAATAAGCATTACTTTTATAATACAAAAGAACTCTTAAAAAATTAAACCACTTAATTTTATTTGAATTGTATAAGATGATGAGGAGCTAAGAACTTACAAAAGATGTTTGTTGTATGTGGTTCTTAAAAACCAGGTGTCAAACTATAATTTAATAAAGAAGAATAAGATATCCATTACTAAATCACATTCTTGAGACACCTAAATCCAAAGTACTGTAGGGAGACATTTTCTTTCCAGACAGAATCTTTGAGTTTGTTCCTTTCTTAATTCTTTTTCCTTGATGTGCCCAATAGTCTCCTTTTGGCTTCATGAATCTTCTCTTGAGGAATAAAGGGGAGTACCATTGTTCAGTGAAGAAAATGTATGGTGTATTATTTGCTTCCATTTAAAAGGAACTTATATGGTGAATTCCAACCAATCATGACAGGTATACATAAATATGGCCTGACCCTTTGCAAGACAGTTCTTTTCAAAATTTATTTTGTCATATCAGGATCTGGGTGGGAAAATTAAAAATTAATACCACTGGCTCATTCTTTAAAATTCAGTTTTAGAAATGATTGTAGATTCATGGACTAGATATTGTTCTTTTAGTGTTTGTGCCATCATATTTGTGTGTCCATGACAAAAAAGAGAAAAGCTTAACATTATATTATAACTAAATTAATATCTGCCAATACAAACTCATCCAGTAGCTTTGGCTAGACATTTTCATTCACCATCACACATTCCAGGGCAATATTTCTGGCAATGGCATGTGAGATAATCTGTTGCCCCCACCATGGGACGCTCACTGTTTGCAGGCAAATTCATTAATGTGCTTCAAATTATTCAGGAGCAGGAGCCACACAAATGTTAACCATTATCGGTCATTTACAATTTATTCTTAGGGATCCAGCTGGCAACCATCTGGTGCATAAAACTAAAAATTGAGGAAAGTAATAAAATAAAAGTCACTGGAAAAATATAAGTTAGCCTCCATATGTCTTTGATACATATTAAGTACATTTAATTAGCTGTTAGTGGAATAAGATGGATGATCTACAATAGCAGGTACATACATGGAATTTAACACAAAGGTAAGTTGAAATTTTACTCAAAGTGTATGTTAAAGGACAAAATGAAGAATGTGGTAACCACAGTAACTAACTGGCAGTGTACTACGTGGGATAGACTAGGCTGTAGTAACAAACGACTCTAAAATGTGCAGTGGCTTGAGTGCAATAGAAACCTTTTCTCTCTCAACAGTTCAAGGCTATATTATGTTGGCAAATATGTTCTCAAGCAGTGATTCAGGGCCCTGAGCTAGCTTGTGGCACTTCATCTCATAGGACTCATGGATAGAATTCCATCAACACCCAGAGGGTCCATGGATAGAATGCAAGGGCTGTCAGTATACTTGTATGGGGAAAAGCACATTACTGTTAACTTTGAGCCAAAATTTATCATCTTATGTTAATTCTAAATATAGGCAAACCCCCCCCAAAACCCAGAAGTATTAATAGTACTTGTAACTGTAGCAAATGGAAACCACAGATATTTTCCTTATCATGCTATTGTTGCAGATCTTTCAAAGAATCCTTTATTCTCAGCACTCTTTTAAAATTACAGTAGTTATTAGTCCTCCCTCTTGTTCTTCTTGATCTTGTATTTTAACACTAAAAATCAAAACAAAACAGAAAAAGCACAATGTGGTAGATAGCCCCATAGATGTCCCCCCATGATCCCAGATTCCTGGTGTTCATGCCTTTGAGTAATCCTCTTCCAATGAATAGAATACAGAAAAAGTGATTTGCTGTCATTTACAAGATTAGGTTATAAAATTTGGTGGTTTCTGTGCCCTCTCTTGGAGCACTTGTTCTGGGAGAAATGATGTCATAAGGCAAAATTTTGGAAAGGTCAATATGACAAAAAACTAAAGCCTACCCACAGCCAATTTGAACTTAGGTGGCTCTCTCCCCAACCAAGTTTTCAAATGATTGTATCCTGAGACGTCACTTGGATGTTAGCCTTGTGAAAGACACTGAGACACAAGCGCCCAGCCGAGCTTCTCCTGCCCCACAGAAGCCATGTGATAATAAACGTTTTAAGCTGCTAAGTTTTGGGGTAATTTGGTATATAGCAATAGATGATTAATATACATGGGTCAATTATCACATCACTAATTGCCTAAATACTTTGATAATTGTTTTCAATATAATTGACTTTCTTTATAGTTCTAGCATCTTATTGTATACATTTAAAAACATTCTGAGATGGGATCCAAAGGTTTCTTCAGTGTGCCAACCCATGGTACAAAAAAGATTAACTCTACATATGGCCTAATTGTTGCCAAGTGCTGGTTAGCAAAAGGAGAAAATAACATGAAGGAAGTGTACCTGTCATTTATATCCTTGGCCCAGAAAAAAACAGACATTATTTCTGATCACATTTTATTTGTGTGAACTAGTTGCACGGCCATGACTCAGTGCAATGGGGGCTAGGAAATGTAGTTCCTTGGTGGACACCTTCTGCTAGCTGTTGTTCCATGTAAGGGAAGGATATATTTTAATGGCTATTGTCAGAGCAAATGTTCAAACTAGTAAGAAAAGCAATGAAACTCTCTGCAAGAATAGAATCTTAAAGTTCGTTTGGAAAATAAACACAAAGAATTAAATGAAAGAAGCAGATGGTGATGATATAAAACATTTTCTGTAAGTGATTTTTATTCCAAGTGATAAGACATGTGTAGATCTGAATATGTGGAAAACTAATTTGGGGCTAGCATCTAGATCAGAAAACCAGAAATCAAATTTTTCTTTGGTATTTCTTAAGAATGAATTTTGTGAGGTTATGAACACACAATCTAAATTATTTGTAGAGTAGCTCAACAAAAAATGGGATAGGATCAGTGGCATTTAGTTATTCATTCATTCAACAAACATTTGCTGAAGGCCTACTGTGTAACAAGGACTATACTAAATATTGGGAAAACACAATTGCCAAAAATAAAACAAGACCCCTGTTTTCAGGGAGCTTATGACGAGGGAAGCAGCCCAGCCAAGTAAAGCTGTAGAGTGTTCCCTGCCAAGCACAGTGACACACATAACCGCCATGTGCTGGAGCAACATTCTAAATCACAATTACTTTTTTAATTTAAACATGCCTTGGGCTACAATGATGAAATTAAATTCAAATGTCAGGCTCTAGTTGTTAAATAGGGTAAGATTCCTATGGGGACCCTTTATCAGACCTTCCCCAGGATCCCTTAGTCCAACAAACAAAGCTGTCTCTCAATGTTTACAGAAAGCTTTCAGAAAAGAGTTCCGTCCTCTGCTGATGGGGAAATGACAAGAAAGGATCCTTGGAAGTCCTCCATGTTGTTCCATACATGTAGCGTCCTGTGAAAAACTTAGTTATCCTATGTTTCCTCCAACATTTACAAGCTGCCAAATGACTGATGACTCCTGGAGAAAAATCAGGACGCAGGGAAGCTGGGCTGTCAATAGCTCATTGGATGTTTGAGAAGATTGGGCAAACTCTTTCCTTGCTGTTTCCTTGGACTCTGGCAGCCCTATGCTCCGGTACACGGCTTGATGAGCAGGTGAACAGAATGTAGTCTGGATCTCAGTCCCATTTGACCCCGAGGTTGCACACTGAGTCATCAGCAGAGGCCATGCTGGAGGTTCCTTGGCAAAGTAGCACCTGTACCCCCTGCACTCTTCCTTGTGAACACCTGTCACTTTGCTACTTTCCCTAGGCAACTTGAAGTGTCCAGCATGTCTGTCTCCCTACTTAGCTGACAGGATTGTTGAATATTCATTTTTCATTCACAGCTATTTATTAATAAATTGTCCTTGAGTGAAGAAATGTAGTAGTATACATTTATGACAAATAAATGGTAGGAAATGAATGGTCTCATTGAACAAAAGCAACATAACTTCTGAACATCTATATTTCACTCCTTGTCATTGCATTTATCAGAAAAAATAAAAGAATGAGCAAATGATTATCACAATTTTATTTGATAAACACTTAATTTTCAAGAGTTCTTCTTCAAAATTATCTGACTCTTAGAAAGACATAAACCTTGGCATTCTGCCCAGTGGATAGTATTTGCCCCTGTAATAGGTAATCCATACCCTCCCTTCAGTCAACAGTTTAAAACACATGGTCAACGCACTAGTGAGTTGCATTCAGTTGTGTGACATTTTGAACTCATTACTGATGCAGTGCTATGAACTAAGATACTCCTTCCTCCTCTTTCTAACAGAGGATAGAAGGGAGTCACCATTCATCCCAGGTGATTTTAATAAAGCCATTGGTCCTGGGACCAGAAGCAGCTGCTCTACCTGGGGACTTCAGAAATGCAAATTCTCAGGCTCCACCACAGAACTGCTGAATCAGAAATGCTAGGAGGAGGCCCTACAAGTCCTGGTTTATCAAACCCTTCAGATTGATTGTCATGTGCACTCAAGTTTGAGAATGACTGTAATAGACTCATTTCCAGTTGATTAGATGGTCCTTATATTGTAAATAAGCTCAGGGGCAAAAATCAAATTTTCTTCAACACAATAGGATAAAAGTCATAGGAGGAATATGATGAATTTAGACAAGGGGAAAAGAAAAATACAGAGGCAATTGTGTATGTCCCTAGGTAACTTGAGGACAGGAGGATGGATCGGCTGCACCCCTCACTAGTGGACAGATTGAACAGAAATCTGAGTACTTGCCAGCCCCCTCACCCAACATCTGCATGGGACCACAGCTCTTTCCTCTTCCCTTTTGAGCCAGTGAAGCATAGATGGAAGGAAAACTCTCAGCATCCAGTTTTAGAGTTAATGGCATGAGAAGAAATCTATTCTAGAATGTTTTTCAGTAAGAACAGGCAGAAGGAGGGTGTGGGAACACCAGAGAGCAGAGCTTGAGAAGAGTTATGAGCAAGGGGTGAGACAAGGGGTGGGGTGGCGATGTTTGAGAATAAACTGAGACTTTTTAAACAAACAGAGAAACCCTCAAAGCTGAGGGATTTTGCCTACCCATGTAAAGTCCCAAATCCTTGTTCATTCTAAATACACAGCTTCAGGAATGATTTTACAGTAAAAACAAACTACTTGCAATGGCATTACAGTTCATTCTGGGAAGGTAGGTACTCTATCTGGGAAGACAGCTCCACTTTCTGATCGTAGGGAGGGCTTTCTCATTTATGTTCACACTTCAAGCTGAAAATTCATCAGCCACCTAACCCAGAGGGTGGGCAGACAGTTGCCCCTGGCTTGTCCTTGTCACCATCAATGTCTCTTTGTTCTCTGTGAAGAAAATGGAATAAAAGGAGAACTATCCTGATGCCCTGCCCAGCTGACTACTCACTAGTTCTGCTGTCTCTGGGCCCATGCTACAGAGAACACTGCTCTCTAGAATCTCTACAGTCCAGAGTGGGAAGGGGAAGGCCTGGTCTTTGTAATTCTTGTAAGGTCAGACTTTCTTAGAATGAGAAGGAAGTGAAGGATACTGAAAATTCCAAAACAGATAATACTCGCACACAGGCTAATTTTAGTTTTGATGTTGCCTTAAACCAGCTATGGCATATAGGCCAAATCTAGCCTGTAGCCTGTTTTTGTAAATAAAGTATTATTGCAACACCTCAAGGCTCATTCATTTGTGTATTACGTATATCTACTTGCATCCTACAACAGATTAAATAGTTGCAATAAGGAATGTACAACCCACAATACCCTAAAATATTTACAGCCTGGCCTTTCACAGAAAACATTCACTGGCCCTGCCTTAGACTCAACTCTGACTCTTGGGATTTGGAAGTCATCACAGGCCTTCCTTTCTCAGGACCACAGTGTCACGGCAAGGATGCATAGTTACGTATACTGCTACTGCCCACTAGAAGATCCCTACATTGTCACCCAAATAGGCTACCTACCTGTCCCTGACTATCTTTGAAGTTTCTCTTCAAAACTACATTCAGTGATCACATTCCAAAACAATGCTGCTCTCTTTTGCTTTGCCTCCTTCTAACAATGGCTCTGCCTTCTGATTTGCACCTCCCTTTCCTTCACTTGGTGGTTTCTTACTGCTCGTACTAAGTGCTCATCTTGATGGCTATCTCCAGGTGGCTCACCCATTTTCCTCACCCCCAGCCACTGACAACCACAATATTTTAAAAAGCAGTGGCCTGTGGCACCAACTGCCTTCCCAGCCCCATCTTTGAAATCAAGTCGTGTGGATCAGCCTACTTCACATACCAACACATGCAGGGGTGCCCATACAAACACACGTTCACACGTAGTCACTTTCTTTTTACTTCAAGACCAATCTGTTTAGTCTGTGTGAGTCTGTAACATTACTCCACATCTTTTAGGACTTGAAATCTTCCTAGCTGGAAAATGTTAGAGGCCCTAAAACTTGGTATATTCTGAAAATACTGTACGGCAGCCATCTGTTTTCTTTATTATCGACATGTGAGCCAGCATCATACAGTTAAGCAGGTTTCATAGTTACTATGCTTTTCACATAATTGGGTTGGTTAAAAAGTCCACATGGTTTTTCCCGTAAGATAAAAAGACACATTTTTCATTTTCACCAATAACTTTATTGACTTGGATATTTGAGTATGTTGGCTATCTCTTGCTTTGGTTTCTAGTGGGTGGAGGCTAGGGACACTGCTGAACATCTTCCAGTGCATAAGGCAGCCCCACAGCAAAGAATTATTTGGCCAAAATGTTAACAGTACCAAGAAACATTGCAGACCACTTTTGACACGTTCAATCAGTCACAGCATCTTCTGCATACACTGCACATATTTTGTTTTTTGCATTTTAGTTGCATTTTTATCTTTCTTGAAATAATAATGTATAATAGGCCAAAATGTTGTGTATTTTCTTCCATCTTCAATATATTAAAATGGCTACACAAAAATTCACCAATTTTGATAAGTTTTTTTAAATGCACACTGATATGAGAGCTGTCACAATACAATCTAACAAAATTGTTTCAAATGAAGTTTAAGACAACTAAGCACTACCAGAGCCATTGCAAGGAAAAAAATGTACTTTCCAGCCAACCCAATACATGTTGATGTTCAAACTACATAGTAGATATTCGAACTATTTGATAATTTTTAAGAATGCATGCCTTTTTAGAATGACTTTTCATAGACAACACAGAAAGATGCTCATGTGGAAAATTCCAGATTATTGTCTTCCTAGAGGGATCTGGAAAAAGTATTTCTATAATTTGTTTTGTTTTGTTTTTTTTTTTGCAAGAAGCCTATAGCTCTCCACTGAGTCTGTGAAAATACTTTATACTTTGCTAAAATTTAATGTAAGAGATTCTGCAGAGGCCATTTTTGCCTCTAGTCAAATTCTTGATGAGAAAAAGTCATTATGTGATGGCAGATTCATTCATCTTTTCTACATTGAGACCTACAGCACAGAAAGAAAACCTATACCATACTGGTTACATGAGAAAATGTCCTTTTGCCTAGAAATGCATGAAAAAAAAAGATATAAGAAGACAGGAGTAGGATATTTGCAGCTATTTCTCAAATGGACAGAGCACTATCTCATAGAAATATAATGCAAGGCAAACATGTAATTTAAATTTAGTAGCTACATTTTAAAAGTAAAAACAAATAGGTAAAATTTATTTAAATAATATTCTTATTTAACTCAGGAAATTAAAAAGATTTTAATTATAGCATATAATCAATATTGAAATATTAACATTGGAATATTTAACATTCTTTTTTCATAGTAGGTCTTTGAAAGCCAGTGTATATTTTATACTTACCACACTTCTCAATTTGGATGCCACGTTTTTACCAGAAATACTTGGTCTGTATTTAGGTGTCATAAAATTAACATTTTGAAGAAGTAGATTTACATAATTAAGTTGTTCCATGCATACTTAAATTTTTTACAGTAACTGACTTGACTGTCATTTTTAAAATTTATATTTAAAGTAAATTAAATTAGAAATCAAGTTCCTAAATCACACTGGTTATATTTTAAGTACTCAGTAGCCTTGAGTGCCTTAGTATGTTAGAGATCAAGAAAATGATATCTAGCCCTGGCTGATGTGGCTGAGTGGATTGAGTGCCCATCTACAAAACAAAGGGTTGCTGGTTCGATTCCTAATCAGGGCAAGTGCCTGGGTTGTGGGCCAAGTCCCCACTGGGGGCCATGTGAGAGACAGCCACACATTGATGTTTCCCTCCCTCTGTTTTTCCCTCCCTTCCTCTCTGTCTAAAAATAAATAAAATTTTTTAAAGTAAACAATCTTTAAAAGTAAAAATAATTTTAAAAAATCCCAGCTATTTTTTAAAAAATGGTAACTAAATGTAACAATTGTAAAATGTTAAGACTTGCTGAATGTGGGAGACAGACATACAAAAGTCCTTTGTACAATTCTCTAAACTTTACTGTAACTTAGAACTTATTTCAAAAGTTAACAAAGAAAACCCCCCAAAATTTTATCCACTATACAAATGATTAATTCTTTCAAAAAACAAAATGAATTCTTTCTTTCAAGATTTTCAAACTGAATTGTAAGGGCTATTTTACAAATAGAATTTTGTAAGCAGTTCTATTCTTTTTAGTATAAATTTTATAGTAATTGCTTTTTTAAAGTTTTAATTTTTAAAAATTTGTGTATTTATTCTTACAAGTTTTTTTAAAAGATTTTATTTATTTATTTTTAGAGAAAGGGGAAGGGAGAAAGAGAGGGAAAAAACATCAATGTGAGAGAGCAACATCGACCGGTTGCCTCTCGAACTGGCAACCTGTCACTTTGCAGGACAACACCCAACCGAGCCACTACAGTCACTATATACTGGCCAGGGCCATATAGTAATTCTTAAACATCTAAAGTCCTGGGCATCATGCAAGAGGTTTTATGCAGACTCTATTTATCAGGATACCTTTTATTGTAGGTAACAAGAAAACATTTGAAACTAGCTTAAACAGAAGGATAATGTGTTGACTCATGTATCTGAGAAGAACACTTGGTTATTTCACAGAACTGAAAGGGAACTGCCAAGAACATGTATTTAGTTCCACAGGACTTACTTTTTACTCTGCCGATGGCTTTTGGTTATGGCAGCTCAAGTAGACGAAGACAGTGCGTAGCAATATACTTACATCTGTTCACTCATTTAAGGGTGTGACTTCGGTATTTTAAATGGATCCAAAGCTAACAAGCCCCTCTGGGTATTTTTATATTTATTGAATATGTGGATTGAGCGTACTCTGACTACTGTAGGCCAGTGAGATTAAACCAGGGACACAGCTTCCCGTACATTATTTTCCCATAGCGAGGATGATTTCTTCCCGGGAAGGCTGCAAGTTAAACACAAGAATGAGGATAAACCAGGCCAACTTCTCTGCACAATTCTAGTTGGAAGGCTGGAAAGCTGTTAGGCTGAAATCTTAGTGGCTCGCTGCCTCCACCTCCTGGAGATTTGGAGACATAACAGGGCTGTTAGGTATTTTTTGCTTTGTAATTCCTTTATCCCTGACTCTTATTACTAAACATTAATATTGGGGGGACACGGACAACCAAAATCCTATAATTTCAAAATCTTATAACTGGAAGACTTAAAAAATTCCATATTCATTTTAATGTCTTTTTTTATATCTAGGAAAACAGATAACTTGCATCTAGAGTCTCTTCCTGCTCATGCGACTTGCCCCATTTAAAAGAGGTATTATGTGATCATTACTCCATTCTGTTTTTAACCAAGGATCAAGTCAAAAGGCACTTTCTTCCCCATACATACAGAGGACTCTTTTATTTTCATAGATCTTTTGGGTACAAGGCTTGCGTTCTCCAGATACTTTAAAATAATGTATTATCCATTCATGATAAAAATTTTTGTAGAATAGTACTAGGAGAGAACTTCCTTTAGATTGTGAAGTCTGTTTACAAAAAAAAAAAAGTACAGCAAACACCATTGCTAAGTGTAAAATGTTGAAAGCTTTTGCTTTGAGTCCAGTAACAAACAGAGGATGCTTCCTCTCACTACTTCTATTTGACATTGTACTAGAGGTCCTAGACAATGTACATGGCAAGAAAAAGGACAGCAAATATTGCAAAGGAATAAATAAAACTCATTCTTCACAGATTATCTGATCGTGTCCATAGAAAAAATTAAAGTTACAGATAAATTATTAAATAGTAAGAGAGTTTAGCAAGATTCTTGATACGAGATACATTTTTGAAAATCAGTTGTATATCTATTTATCTATTCTATATTTGCGATTTATCAGATCACTAGATCTAATAGTGAAGAATATCGATTAGCAAATAAAATCTTAAAAAGATTAAACCATTTATAATAATATCAAGAAATATCAAATACCTAACAATAACTCTAAAGAAAATGTGCAAGACCTCTAGTTCTAAACTCTAAAATATGATTGAAATGATCAAAGAAGATTTCAATGAATAAAGTGATATCCCACTTTTGTGAATCAGAAGACTCACTATTAAAAATGGACCAATTCCCCTTAAACTTATCTTTAGATTGAATGCAAACCCCAGCAAAATCCCCATGGATTTTTTAAATAAATTTGAATCTAAGGTTTCTATGGAAATGCAAAGGAAAGGTCCAAGGCCCACCTGATGAAGAATAAAGGACTTGCTCCCCCTGGAAATTGTCCCCAGGGGACTTTGGCTCAAGGTAGACAACTGATTATGGGACACAATAGAGAATCAAAAAGCAGACCAAGAGATAAAATGGACTTTTGATTTATGACAGAAGTTGGTATTGCAGAGGAGTTGCTATACAGTAGCTTTTCAACAGGTAGTGCTGGAACACTACCCAGAAGAGAAAATACTAAATTAGATGAATAACAAAAATGAATTCCCAGTGTGAGACCATTATGTAGTGAATGTTTTTGTCCCCCTCCAAAATTATATGTGAAATCCCTACCCCACAGTGTGATGGGATTTAGAGGTGGGGCCTTTGGGAGGTAGTTAGGGGTAGAGGAGGTCATGAAGGTGGAGCCTCCATAATGGAATTAGTGTCCAGAGCTCTTGTTCTACCTCTGCCGGAAGGACACGGTGAGAAGATGGCCATTTGTAAAACAGGAAGAGGGCTTGTGCCAGAAAGTGCCAGCACCTTGATCTTGGACTTCCCAGCTTCTAAAATTGTGAAAAATAAATATCTGCTGTTTAAGCTACCTAGTCTAGTCATTTTGTTATGGCAGCCTGAGCTGACTAAAACAAAGACCTATTTGAGAAAGGTTAAACAAGAAAGATCTTCAAGGAAAGTATTTGATATCCTAATGACCTCAGGGATGGCAAAGTTTTAAATAGGACAGTCACAGAAAGGAACAATCATAAAGGTCAACTATATTAAAATTAAGAACTTCGGTCCATCAAAAGATACCATTAAGAAAGTGCAAGCCAAAAATTGGGAGAAGATATTGAATATCCATAAGCAATGAAAAATTGCATGCAGGCTATATTAAGAACTCCTACCAATTAATAAGAAAAGGACAAAAAAAATAGGCAGTAGAATTGTATATCCAAATGGCCAGTAAAAATTGAAAAAATGCTCAACATCATTAGTAATCCAGGAAATACTATGAGATTCCACTCTATACCCACTAGAATGGCTAAAATTAAAAAGTCTAACAAGGTCAATTTGGAGTGAGAATATGGAACAACAGGAGCTCTCGTCACTGTTGGTGCATTTATCTCAGAAAACACCTTGGCACTGTCAACTAAATTTGAACGTTTGCATTCCTCTGGATACATAAAATGTGTGTGAGTGTACTTCAAGACAGGTGTTCAACAGTGTATAGCAACAATATTTTTAATTAAAAACAACACACATGTCCATCAAGAGCAGAAATAATATATGCCTCATGGAATATTTATACGGTGGAATACAAAAATAAAGAAATTTGAAATCTTTAAAAATGTAATGTTGATCAAAAGAAACCAGACACAAAAGAATACATACTGTACAATCCATTTATATTTGCTGTAAAAAGAGAACAATATTCACAGCATAGTGTTTATGTGTGCTTAGGATGGAAGTGTAAAGAGAGCAAAAAAAAAAAGTGAAAAAGTGATTGTATTTCAATAAGAACAGCATTACTTCTGTGTTGGGAGGAATTTGTGCCTTAGAAAGGGCTTGCAGAGGCTTCCTGGGGTTCTGGTAATGTCCTCTCCGACCTGGGAGATATTTACATAGGTGTTAGATTTAAAATAAATCCTTCAACTGTAATTTGTATTTTACCTGAGTTTCTATATGTTACATAACACAAAAAGGTTAAAGCTACATTTTCTTTTAAAATCTTAGGCAAGACAATCAGATAAGTGCACTTTGTCTAAGCTAACGGTCCTGGCAAAAAGTACTCCTACAAATTCAGACATTGTATTTCCAGCTTTAGTCTTCCTTCTACTGTTGTAATAACTGTAATAGTAGTAGCAATAACAAGAGTAGCTAATATTTATGTCAAGCACTGTGGTAAATGCTTTCCACATCTTATTTCATCTAGTCATTATTTACCCTAGGAGGTAGGTACTATCATTATACCCACTTTACAAATGAAAGTGGAGGAACAGAGAAGTTGCCAGACAGCTTGTAAATGTCACAGTCAGAATTCAAACAAGGGTTAGAACACCAGACCCTGCAGTCTTAATCACAAGATGGCAGCCTCAGCCCTCCCATTGCCCCAGCATGCAGCAGGAAGCTCATCTCTGCCAGTTTAACTCTAGTCTCTCTCTCTCTCAATCTCTCTCTCTCTCTCTCAGATTCTACTGATTCATTACTAGAAAGAAGGGAAGGGAGGGACAAAGAGAGGGAGAGAAACATCACTGTGTGGTTATCACTGTGTGGTTGCTTCTCACACGCCCCCACTGGACACCTGGCCTGCAACCCAGGCATGTGCCCTGACTGGGAACCGAACCAGCAACCATTCAGTCCACAGGCCTGCACTCAATCCACTGAGCCACACCATCCAAGGCAAGAAGCCTTTTAGATTTGCAGCATTAAGGCTAGAGAGGTCATGCTGCTGAGCTGCTTTTGCCCCATTTGGATTGAGTTACTGGTCCCAGATGGAGTGATAACTGCCAGTGAGAATTAAAAGCAAGAGGCTTTTCATATCCTAATAAGATCATCCCCTGGCCAGCACCATCTTGAGTGTGAAACAGCTTGGGTTTTCCCTTGAGGTGAAATGCACTGTAGCTTAATTACTCTATAACGAGGCTTATTTTCTTTGTGGATTTTTAAAAATTGCCTTTGCAGTGAATTCTGAAAATGTTTAGCATCCTGCTAGATGTCATGAAGCAGGAGCCTTTTCTCTCTGAAATGAGACTTAATATTTACCTTAATTAAAATATTATTTTTAGTCTTAGCTGGTGTAGCTTGGTGGATTGAGCACAACCAAGGGGTTGCCAGTTCGATTCCCAGTCGGGGCACATACCTGGGTTTCCAGGTTCCCAGTGGGGGACACATGGGAGGCAACCACACGTTGATGTTTCTCTTCCTCTCCTTCTCCCTCCCTTCCCTTCTCTCTAAAAATATATAAATAAAATCTTAAAAATAAAACAAAAAGAACAAAAAAGAATTCCTTAACTAAGATGATACAGAATAAAAATTAAACAAAAAAACCCCACATTTCTTAAAAAAAATATTTTTAGTTAGCCTGAAGAAAGTCTTAACTAGATATTCATTTGTGAGAAGGTATAAAAATGGAAGAATAAATAGTAGGTAAATGGTACAATGCCACAGACTACAGTCAATAAATATTTACTATGTTATAAACAAGTTTAATAAAACTTGAGGTAGAATTTTTAAAAAGGAGAAAAAGGAGGAGGAGGGTGGGAATGAAAGAGAAAAAAAAAAGATGATGTTATGGTTGTAGGACACAGATTCTTCACTTGAAATAACCCTTAGAAAGCAACACAAATATCAAACGGCAAGCTACCTCACAGAACTGATGAAAAATATTAGAGGCCATATTAGACCAGCATTGGTACTCTGGGGTCCTCCTGGTGACTAGAAAAAAATTGTGCTTACTTACAAAGCTCATGGGTCTTCTGAAAAATACAGATCTGGTCTTTCAAAAACATCCAGGTTTACATAGCACACGATTTGAAACAGCCAGCATTACCTGATGTTATTGTGGAGGCTTGGTTGTTTTTCATGAAGTCTGTAGGCTTGAATAACACATTTACCTATTTACATTCTTTTTTTCCCCTCATTCTGCTTTTTGTTATTCATTTCCTGAGAGGATAAATCCTAGAGTAGGAGGAGCCACGACAAGGGCATGCAGTACTTAATAAAGATTATATGCTATGTTCAGAAAGTGCCCACTGTGAAAACGAAGGTTAGAAAGGATTTCTTTGCTGGCTTTGTTTCCTTTAATCCCATTTTCTGTGGTTTTGAATAGGATTAGGGCTCAGGGAGGGGCAAAAGGAGGTACAGGATAGAGGAGAAAGCCAGCCAGGGAGAAGTGTGTGCCAGTATTTTCCAGATTTGCTCTGTCAGCCTTCGGTGAGGACCCTTTCAAGCTTATGAGCTACAGAGTTAAAATATTATGTCCGTGGAACTTTCTAGTACAAGTGAAGTTACTCTCCCTGATGGAAGCTTTGCTTCACTCCTATTTTGTGCCAAGCACTTTATTATGTTAGTAGAAAATCTTGTCAATCTGTTTTCTTTAAGCATACCTAGTGTTAGAATACAGAATAAACATTTTCACACTTTAATCACCACACTTCTAATACTTCTGATGCCTAAGTAGAACAGCTGAGTGACAGCATGAAGTAGTACAAAAAGAATGACATTGAAAGTTAGACACACCTAGGTTCCAATCCTGACTCTGGCTTTTACCAATGGGGAGACTTGGCAGGCTCCATAGTTTTTTCCTGAGCCTGTTTTCTTCATCTGCAAAGCAGTAAATGGCTCTACAATTGCCTACATTCTTGCAAGAATATTGTGAGAATTGAAGGAGAAATGCAAATGAACAGCTCAAGAGCCTGGCTTGTGGAAGGCACAGCACTCATGATACAGAAGCTATGATTATTTTTATTTTCCTATTCAATGAGATATTTATATATAGGTGAGAACTAAACTTTGAGTTCCCCTCCCTTTCCAATTTTAAGGGAACTTATTCTACTGGCAAGATGATAAAGGGGTAGGAACCGCAAAGATTCATAAAAGTCTTCTTTGTAGAATTAAGCTAACTAGGGGAAAAAAAGAGAAACCAGAAAGAAAATAAAGACAGGAAAGAGTTTGCATTGGTTTTCTTTATTCTTTTTCCTTTTTTCAAGACAATTCATTTTGACTTTATCATCATTATGTTTTGCCTTTGATACTAATGTTCTTAGCCATTAATTTTTCTATCAAGATTTTTTTCATAAACTGAGAGTATTGACCCTTTGAGGACAGCAGAGTTTATTTTTTTTGTTTTACGTTTCCCCCCGCCAATACCTATCTGGAGAAACAAGGAAGAAAAGAGTGCCCAAATGGCCAAATTAGAAATCTATTTGAGATAAAACATGGAGCAGCATTGGGTTGCACATTATATCACAGGGTTTTATCCAGAGGTGATTTCTGATTTTCAGGAATCCCTGTTGTTTGCAGGGGGTAGAATATATCTCAATTTGAATTGGCAGTGTAAGTGTTGTAATTAAGCCCGTGCTCAGAATGGGTGAGGAATATCTAATTAGACGCCTGGGTATGAGTGATGTCTACTTGATCCAGGGAGGGTTTTTTGCCCTGAGAGAATAGCTTCTCTGACCCCAGTGGCGGCTGCCACTTGCCTACAAGTGGTTGGTCACCACAGAAGTTTCTTTTTCTCCCTGAGAATGTTTGCAAATGAAGAAGCATTCTACTGAGTCTATATCTCATTACAAAAACCATTTTGTCACTTTCTAATGAACAAGGGAAAGTGAGAAAGAGAGAACAAGAAGGAAAAGGAATGGATCTGCTCAGAGGGGTTGAAGCTTTGCACAGTGTCTGCCTCTCCTCTAGGCCTCTCTCAAAGATCCTACAATCACATCCCCTGGGCGAGATAAAGTCCAGATAAATTGAGCAGCTATGTCTCCATGGGAACAGCATGGAGAGAACAAAATGGGGAATAAAGTTAATATTTATAGGCCACGGCTGTTGATGTTATGCACTGGCTTTATTCATGAAGTTATCTCAGGGATGTCTGTGTTGAGTATAGGAAGGTATGTCTCAGGGGTGCCTTAGTTCCCAAATCTATTTTTTTCGTTCTGTTTCCACCCCATCCCTAAAATGTCAAGCACAAACAGTGACTAGCAGTAGAGTTTATCTGTGGAACTCTCTCTGGGCTGTGTTTGGTAGACAGGTCACATTCAAATCCCAGCTCTGGCACCAGCCTCAGTTTCTTCATCTCTGATATAAGAATAATGACACTTACCTGCACTGGCTGCTGGGAAGATTCAAAATAATGCAAAGTCCCTGAGTCTGATGCAAAGTAGGCCCTTAACAAATGGCTGCCATTATTCACATTATTGTTGACCCTTTGCACACTTAAATGGCTCTTGTCACAGTAGAACTTGCATCTAGAATTGGAAGAAAACACTTTATAATTAAACATCTGGGTTTTTCAGGCCTAAGAAGCATACATAATGACTGTTTTCAAGGTCTTATAGTCTCGACGTATGTTTTTAAAAATATATTGTTATGTTGCCTGTGGCAGCTCTATTTTACTTTTATTTCTGGGCTGTCAGGTTGGTTTCATCAGCCCTGAAAGCCAACCACACAGAGGATACACACCCCGAATACAAAAGCCTCTGCCAGCAAAGCCTATTTGTTTTGTCATGGCAACCCTTGTCACTTCCAGCTGGAGAGTGAGTGATGATGTCATTATCAAGAGAGGGCCAGGATGCAGGCTGAGAACTCAGTCTGAGCTGCAGGATTAGAGCATTATGGCTCAGAGTCAAACAATCATGATACAAAGAGAAGCCATCAGCACAAGGCACTTAGGGTTTATATAAACAGACTTTGACAAGGAAAGAATTGGGTTTGCAAATTTGACAGTAAGAGTAATACCTGTGTGTGTGTGATTTTAAGAGAATGCATGAAGCTCCCTCAGTTTGCAGGCAGATCTATAGTGCTGTTCAGTGAAATTATAAATAACTGTCATAGTCTGGTGGTTCTTTTAAGTCTCAGGATTAAAGTGCAGTGTGGTCGGGTCAGAGATCTGCTGCCTAGAGATGGGGACAAACTCGGGGGTGCATAGGAAACAGAGGGCCCACAGGAGAGCCTGACAGCTAGAACAGGGAAGGAGCCTCTGGCAGGCTGGTGATGGACCCTGTAACCAAACAGAGACCCTTTGAAGAGTGAAGGGGGTGCTATTAGCATTTCCCCCTGGACCCCAGGCATAAATGGGAAACTGCTCCTGGCAGACCAGGTTGTGTGGTCATTGCACATAAACCACGGCCTGACCTGGTGTCCTCCTGAGAGAGTAGCTGCGATCATTTAGCACTAGCACTGCTGCCGCTCAGCAATACACACCTGAGAGGGAGATGCTGGCCACCTAAACGCAGGTCCTGAGAAAACACTGTAGGGCAGAGGGAGTGTTCCCTGCATTTCCTTCAAGGTTCCTGGGCAGGCTACTAATCAACTTGACGTAAGACAGAACAGGAGAAAAAAATATACTTATATCCGCACGTCATACAGGAGCTACTAGAAAAAGAAGACTCAAAGAAGTGACTAAAGCAGGCAGTTTTATACCTTTTAAACAAAGAAACAATTATTCATGAAGAATTGCAAAGGGGTTTGGGCTGTGAGAGTCAACTGGAACACTCCTACCACTATGCCAAATAAACAATAATCTTCAGAAACGAAATCTGAAAATGTGTCTAATAGAATCTTAGTGCTAAGAAAAGGCTTCACAGATCTTTAGTGCAATTGTGCCTTTTGACAACTCCTATACCAGAGCTGTAGCCAGCCTGAGCCATGCACGGGGCAGGCCTGAACTCACAGCCTGTTCCTGTCTTTTAATAGCTGTTCTGGGCAAGGTGCTCAGCCCCTGCCTTGTGACTTTGTTGGAAGGACGGTGTAATATATAAAGTGGTTTGGCACTGTCTCCACACAGAGGAAGACCTCAGTGGACGGAAGCCATTGCTTATTGGGTGACTAGCTTGAGATCGTAGCGCAGGTTCATGGCACAGCTGTGACAGGAATCCTTAAACTGGGTCATAATTGTCATTCTATTTTGTGTGCTAATGGTAGGCAGAAGGGACAAGGGAGTATTCCAAACTTGCATACATATAATTTTTAACTTTTATTTTGAAATAATTTCATATTCTAGAAAAATTACAGGAGTAACACAAAGAACTTGAATCTGAATCTGCTCTTCAAGCAGATTCCCAGTAGTTAACTTTTTACATTTGCCTCATTTGTTCTCTCCGTCTACACACACATGCACACATGCACCATTAATCTCTTATATGTATATTATATATATGTATTTCCTCTCCAAGTTATTTGAGGATTAGACATGTGCCCTAATACCCTTGAATTCTTACAGTATGTAGTTCCTAACAAGAGTACTCTCCCACCTAATGAAAGCAGAAATATGGAAATTGAGAAATTAACAATGATTCATTACCACCAACTAATTCAGGACCCAATGCCCCACTTTTTTTGCCTATTGGCCCAATAGTTCTTTTCATGGACAAAGAAGCCAATCCAGGAGCATATCTTGCATTTAGTTCTGATGTTTTCTTTTTAGTCTCTTTTGATATGGAGATGTTTTAGTCTTTCCTTATCTTTTATGGTCTTAACATTTTTGAAGAGTAGAACCTGTTACTTTGTAAAACGCTCTTTATTTTGGGATTGTCTGCCGTTTCATCACCATTAAATTCAGGTTATGAATTTTTGGTTTTCGAAGTAGGTGGAGCTAAGAAAGAAATAATTGCATATACGTATGTATACATCTAGAAATGTATCTTTATATCTGTAGAAATCTATATCTACCTATTAGAAACTATTCATATCAATACTTCCAAATCTAATTCCAACACCACCGGTCTTATTCTAGACTTTTATCTTCCCATATTTATAACTATTCTATTTTTAAGACTTTACTTTTTTTAGACAGAGGGGAAGGGAGAAAGAGGGAGAGAAACATCAACTTATGGTTGCCTCTCATGCACCCCCAACTGGGGACCTGGCCCACAACCCAGGTATGTGCCTTGAATGGGAATCAAACTGGTGACCCTTTGGTTTGCAGGCCGGTGCTCAATCCGCTGAGCCACACCAACAAAGGCACTATTTCTGTTTTTTTTTTTTTTTTTTTTTAACTTTATTTTCATTGTTGACTCCACAGATATCCTCATTTACCTCCCTTTGCCCCCCTTCCCTCAGCCCTTGCCCCTAACTTCCCTCTGGCCATCACCACACTGTTGCCCATGTCCATGGGTCACGCATATTTGTTCTTTGGCTAATCCCTTCACTTTCTTTCATCCAGTCCCCCTCTTTCCTCTTGTAACTATTCTTTTTGAGAATCAGAAACCTCATTCTAATTATCATCCTTCCTGACCCTCAAATCCAACAAGGGCTTCCAAATTCTTGCCTTCCCAATCCATCTTTTCTCTGACATCTTTCGGTAAGACAACTCAGTTTAGAAAGGAGAGAGAATCATTAGATACACTCTGAACATGGTTTAACTCTCAGCATCTATTTCAGAAACTTCTTGCTGCCCCAGCCAGCCTTCCTACAGCACTGCTGAGGGCTGGCCAGTGTTAACAGTGACTTCCAGAGAAACATTTATAATCATCCCCGTGGCCAACAAGGTAATCCTAAATTCTGTCAAAGGATGTCAAGAAGTGCCTCCCGATACATAAAAAAGAAAGTAACTATAATTATTTTTTGGAAAGAACATTTTGGGAGAAGTGGAGGAAGGAGTGATTATAAATTTAAATAGTAATATGGTAACACTAAAAAATAATTAGATAATCTAAACTTGTAATACTGTTCCAGAGAAATGAGTTAACATCAGTTTGGTTTGCCAGGTATAATACCTAGAATGGACAACTCATTTTTTGTAAGTGTTACTTAAGGCCACTGTTGAAAAATAACAGTGAAGTTCCCACCTCTGGAGCAGTGTCTTGATGGCCTTGCCAGAGGCCCTGAAACTAAAGACAAAAAAATTTAACATTCGTTAAACAATTCCTATGTGATAGAAACTTACAATTTACTCACATTTAATTCAACCTTTGTAATGACTGTGACAACCCAATGAGATGAGCAAATTACCAACCTCAGATGGTTCACAGGTGTCAGACCTGGCATCCAAACCTAGGTCTTCACCATCCTTCTTTGCTTCCCACATTAGCCCTGTCTTCTAACCCTCTCCTCTTAGTCTTCTGCAAGGTATCGGAGATGCAGTCATTCAAAGGTGAATGTCAGTCCTAATGTTTTATCGGTGTGCATCCTAAACAACTTAAAATTTCTTTTGAACTTTACCAATCTTGGCACTAATTACAAAACTTACTTTTAACCTCCAAAATTGTAATCAAATCTACCAATATAAAAATTCTAGTAATAGTCATCAAGGAAATAGTTACTAACACAGTATTTTATTTGGGAAAGATTTTAAATTGCCCCTTCTGCTCCCATTAGGCTCTTTTCTCTTCCTCTTTTTTAGAGCGCCCTCCTTCCCCCCAACCAATGAAGTGCCAAAGGAAGTGAGGGAATGACGGCCTAGAGCATTTCTGAGAGGTCTTCGGTGTCCCATGAGTGAAAACAGCATGGGGCTGGGGCATAATGTGTCTTGGCAGTAAGGCCATTAAAAAGTTGCTTTTTGGTAACCTGATCCAATAGCTATTTCATCATGCCTATTAATGTTCAATGCACCATATAGATGTAGGCCAATAATCAAATACTTTCCATCCGTTCTTTTTAAAATGCAAAAGACAGATTTATCAATGCCTTTTAAAATACAATTTCCTTCAAAAGGCTTTAATATAAAATTTGTGTGCATGTGTAATTGAACTTTAATCCCACCCTGGGAGTAGGCCGGATAGCATTCAACATAAGGGATGTTAGTAATTTATCATTAATGAGAGGAGCTTGAAAGCTAAGTGGTTGCCTAGGAAAGATTTTTAGAGGCAAAAATGCATGAAATAAAGTGTAAGAATATGGCAGATCCTGCAAGCTCATGACTTTTGATTAGTTTGCCCTTCTGCCACCTTCCTCTGAACCCCACACATTTAAGACTGTTGAGGATCCAATTACGTTACCTAATCTTCCTCCAGAATATCACTGCTTCTGCTTCACTGTAAAGCATTCAGTCCAGGTGTTTATGTGATGATGAGCAGAGAATAATCTTCCTCACGCTTTCCACAGCCTTGTTTGCTAATGTTTGTTCACATGAAAGAACTCTCTTTTGCTTTTATTGTAATATATGACCAGGTAGTGAGGTTATGCAAGAGACATATAGACTTACCTTCCAGTAAAAGCTGGTAAGTATTTACCAAATAAATCTGTGATTGGTGACTAAATTTGCCTAGACAGTCCGCAATGTGGTGGAAGGGAACTAAAAGTCTATCCACCCTCATTCCATGGGGAGGGTCATATTGGACCCCTGAGCACTATTCTTAAAGTAGTGCCTACTGAAGACCTCTTAACCAACCTTCACGAGCTGGACAGAAAGCAGTTCAGCCATTCAGGTCAAGGTCATCCTTTGGCAGTGTTATTCTTAAAACAGAGCTAACAATTTTATAACACTTCTAGTTAAAACTTGATTAGTCAGAAGGTTTTCAGTTTGCTGATACTCGAGTTTAAAAATATAAATGAAATAAAAAAAACCCCAAGCCAAATTAGAACTGTTGCTCTGATTTAAAATAAATCTATTCTAGCTACCTATTCAGAGAAAGCTGGAAAAATGCTGCCAAGGTCAAATGAAGGGCATTTTGAAAACTCAAGAATCAACCTTAGTAAAGCCATAACATGTGAGAAACCTGAAAGTAAAACTATGTCAAACACATTTGGTGTATCATGCTAGGTTGATTTAAACAAATAAAACAACTTTGTTGAACACATTGCTTTAATATGATACATGTACATGACAACTGGGTATAAGGAAACCCCCCAAATTAACATTTTTAACAAATTACAGCTATCACTGAACACGATATGCTTGGATTTTAAGGAAACAGTCCAATAAATGAACAGACTCTCATTCAATCTAGTAGATTAACCAATCTCTCTTTTAATAAAAACCAATACACTACAGTGGAAGAAGTTTACCTTTTTTACACTCCACATAAAAACATGTGTTCCCTCTCCTTCAGTATTTAGTTATTTGTAGCTTCCAAAATGGTAAAATAAAATGGAATTTAGATTAGTAAATGAAAGTGCAAGTTTGTACAGCCAAGCTCAGCAGCAAAAGCGAAGAACAACGAAAGGTGAAAGCTGACGGACGCCGCGCGGTGCGAGGACACTCGGGAAGGGTATGCCCAACAGTCAATGTTCCATGTTTTCATTGCTCTTAAACGAGCAAAACCAAACACTTTTTTTATTTAAAGAAATATTAATTCTTTCAATCCCCCCTCCCCCATAGCTTGTAATCAGGTAAGGCAAAGATGAGTCCCACCATCACTGGGGACAGCAGCAATACACAGACTTTGGAAAGAACCCTGAATCATCAGTAACATTCTCTTATGGTCACACAAGGAATGGATCTAATAAATCAAATCTGCACTGTTGTCACATTATTCTAATTTATTTGATTAGTTTATCTGGAAAGACTTTATAAATACATTATTTTAGAGGACAGTAAATTATTTTCTTGCTCTGAAAAAATAATGTCTTTTTTTCTTCACATTTAAAAACTGTTTAGTATGCTTTTGGAAAAAGAAATGCAAGAATGTGACAGCTGGGTTTGCAGAATGTACAAGCTGCATTTACAAGAAACTGGTAACCTGCCTATAATTTGCCTCTACAAATAGATCTCTTTGCAATTTTATTTAAACAAACAGGCTTAATTTAAACACCTCTCCCATTCATTGTACTTGTCAAGCAAGGAGGTACTTATTTTTCAAGTATTGTAGAAGGTAAATTTTTTGTGCCAATTTTACCTGTTAGCTTTTAAAGACCAAAATATCTATGCGAATAGTCATGCCAAGTTGGCCCATTTCTTTTACAGCCAAATGCTCTCATCTTGCAGAGAATGAAAAAAAATATTGACTTGCTAAAACAAGCTCACTGGAAAAAGCCATTTTAACATACTGAAGAACAAGGAGCATTTCTTTTTTTCTATTGGCGAAAATTATTAGAAGAGCTATCCAGTCTGTTGCCTTTAGCTGGTTTTAATAAAGGTTTTTCAAAATGATGGTCAAGAAATCTTTAGAAAACTGGAGGATGGGAGATGCTCCTTTACAGCATGGGAGAAATTCCATTCACTGTAGAAATTCTTATTAAATTTCTGCTTTGGTGCTTCAGTAGAAATGCTCATATAACTTCTGTATTAGGAGAGAGAAAAGAACACATTAATATATTTATCTAACATCTTATTTATAGAACACTATAGTAATATTTTACATTTCTAAAACTTTACCATGCATTTAAGAACAGGCAATTTTATCAGGATCCATGATCATATATTTAAGTGAATTCTACCATTAATAGGAAAATACATGTCCTTTTCTTTATTTCAAGTTCGGCTATCCCATTTACTTTTCTAAACTGCATACAGAGATTGTACTTTTCTTTGAGATTAGGGACTTACATACATCTTTGTATCCTTAGTATCTGAAGCTTCAGTCTCAAAAGGTATGTTGGAGGTCAAATAAACCACTTAAGATCACAGACACTGGACTACTTTCCTAGAGAAGGTCTGGAAGGGTGGGCACAGAGACAATGGAATGATGGAGAAATCAATAGGTGATTTAATGCCTGGCAAGTGAGGTAGAAAGTCATCTTGGATGCCCCTGCCCTCTCTGTGAATCTGCAGCATGACAAAGTAGGAAGCTGCACCGGGAGTATCTCTACCAGCATGCAAGAGGCTTAAGAATCGGAATGCCAGACCTGGGATGGACCTTACAGCTTCCTTTTACAGTCTAGAAAAGTGGATCAATAAAAGTTACACTCCCAAGGTCAGTACACTAGAGAAGCCAAAAATATTTATTTGGGTAGGTGGTTCAACATTGGCTTTTTCAACGATTTTAACGTTAAAAATATTTGGAACAAGTTCACAGATGGAATGTAAAAGAAAAAACAATTTGATTACAAATAAGTCTTTACTGACTCCATTTAATCATGCTGAATCTGGCCAGCTCAGTTCATAATAGTGTAATAAAGAGAAGCTGGTCAGTACATGAAAGTGACCTGGTGGGAAGAGAAGGTGACAGAATTCAGAGATCTGAACAAAGATGGAGCTGGGCTATCCTACTTGTCCTTGAGACTGATGGGACCGAGCTATCGAGTTGCTATGACCACTAAGTGGGTACCTTTTGATGTACTCCTTATTTCTTTGGGTCCTGTAAATCTACTGTTCTTTTTTTATTCAACAATGGATGGAAGACCCTTGGACTCAGTGTGCTCCTAGTTCAGAATATGGTCCCATCACCTAAATCGTAACTACCTTATTGCATGTAAGAAAGGCAATACTATATTGTTCAGGCTGCTTAACCCAAACAAGAGAAAAATGATGGGAGGGCATGATGGCAGTGTTCAGACATCTGAACAGCTGAGAAAGGTGGAATAAAAACCAAACACCTTTTCTCCAGTGGGCAGAACTAGCCCAATGGCTCCTAAGTTATGGTGAGACATTAAGTGCTTATCTTTATCTGAAGCATACTGGGCAACGAGTGCTGCTCCACGAGGAGAGGCTCACGGACACCCAAAGGGTGATGCAGACTGAACTTCTACACTGAGTGGGAGAATAGGCCGGGTAGGGGGGCGCCCTAGAAGTTGCCCAATCTAACTCAAAATTCAATTTCCATGACCCCTTCACAGTCATGTTCATGCAGCTTATTGGGTCCATTGAAGGACAGAGTGTGCCATGGCCACACTGAAGAAGGTTCATTGTCTCTGGGTGTCACATATATCTGGTGATTTCTGAAGAGAAATCGAGGCAAGCTTACCTGCTGTCTGTTGTGTTTGAACACCATCTACCTGAGGCAGGGGCCCAATCGTCCCTTCATCTTCAAAGGCCAAAATTGGTTTCAAAGGAATTTCTGGGCTCTCACTGTTGGTAATATCTAATCTGGATGCTTTAGATCCAATGGGTAAGTTTATGATTTCTTCAAAATTTTCATCCTGAAGAGATACTCCATTTTCATTTGGTTGTTTTTCCAAATTGGGAGTACTAGGAAATTTAAAAAATCAAAATTAAAATGAATTAGTATTAAAATGGGAAAATACATTTTTAGTACAACCAAAAAGTTTTATAATAAGTAATTTTATAACTTTACAATCAAAATGTTAGACCGACTACATCACTAACTAACAAAAATGGTGAATTCTGACATTTGTATTTTAAATTCTTTTCTTTTTTAAGATTTTATTTTTAGACAGAGGGGAAGGGAGGAAGAAAGGGAGGGACACATCAATGTGTGACTGCCTCTCACTCACCCCCTTACTGGGAACCTGGTCCAGAACTGAGGCATGTGCCCTGACCAGGAATCGAACCAGTGACCCTTAGGTTCACAGGCCAGCACTCAATCCACTGAGCCACACCGGCCAGAGCTAAATTCTTTTTTTATTTATTGATTTTAGAGACAGAAAAAAAGAGAGATAGAGAGAGAGACATCAATTTGTTATTCCACTTATTTATGCATTCACTGGTTGATTCTTGTATGTGCCCTTACTGGGGATCAAACTCTCAACCTTGGCATATCGGGACAACACTCTAACCTAACTAAGCTACCTGGCTAGAGCTATATTTTAAATTCTTATTTAAAAAAAATTGATCTTTTTAATATAAAATTTATGAAATGGAATAATTTATCCATCAAAATAGATCATCACCATCATCATGATGAACAGTTCTACATTCATTTAGCAGTTTCTACTGCAGGCATTTCCATGTTCTTTTGTCTGATAAAGAAGAGCTCTTATTAAGATCTTCAAAGATGAGAGGATTATAGTTTAGGGGTAAAGGGGATGATTTTCACAAAGTTACACAACTACTGATAGGCAGTCCAAACTGTAAGCATGATTTCTTGATGTCTGGTCCTGTGCTTTTCTCATTATACATTCTGTACACTCCCTGGCTATTCAAATTCTAGCTCTTCCTGGCAATCTATGGCTTCCTAAAACACATGAATAATTTTATAGGCAAATTGCTCAAGACCAACCTTCTCATCTTAGCCAACCCACTTGATTCTCACTGGTTAATTAATGTTTAATATTTTGGATTTACTTTTGAGGTATCTTGAACTAGCCATCAAATCCTTAATTTTCTACCTACAGTTTCTCTTAGATTTTTCACCCTCTTCACTAGCTCCATAACCAAATCAGCAGTCCTGTAAGTTACATGCTTAAGCTTTACAATGCAGTAAAACCATGCCTGTGCAACAAATGAATGCTATACAGATTAATTTTACTGGTCCCTTCATCTGACTGCAGCAGGCAACATACATTTGCAAGCTTCGTATTTGTTCCATGCTCAACTCATGTATCAAAAATTACCATATTTGACAAACTTCTAGGCTTGAAATTTCCAAATGGAAAAATGAAAAAAGACTAGAATAATGAAGTAAAAATTGTGAAGGCTTTAACTTCTAACACATACTGATCATAAATGGAACTTTTAGTTATAGAAAGAGCTCTATGGAAGGAGACCAGCCAGAGATCAGTCGGGCCTCCGTGTCACCAACACCAATGCTTGACTTGAGGAAGTCATTCGTCTTTTTCCATCTTCCTCCCAAACGATAAAATAAAGCTAATGTACATCCAATCTCCCCATTGCTATGTTTGGAAGAGTCTTTGTTTTTTTCCCTATTAGGGAAATACTTGCTTTCCCTAATCAATGAGAAGTACTGATTTTGTGAACACATTCTAAAGCATTTCTGATTTGAAGAGAGGGTGGGGCAAAAGTAGATTTACAGTTGTTCATATGAAAAATAATACAATAATTAGTAGATACCAATACAAGAATAAACTGTTTTGTGTACTCAAAACTGTAAACCTACTCTTCCCCACTCTATATTTGGGTGCATTTTGAAGTATCAAACCTTTTTTTCCCCTAGAAAAAAATGAAGATGCCTGTCCTAAGTACCTCAAAAGGCAATGTGAGGTACATTGAAAAAATTACTTATAAACGTGCTATGAAAAAAACAATAAAAATATTATACAGACTCAGAGTATGACGCTTTTCTGCTATTGCACCCAGGAAGGGAGAGGAGGCTTGGCATCACAAAGTAGTCTGCATGAGCACGCACAGGCACGCACACACATGGCATGCATGCACACACACTTAACACCTGCCTTTCCAAGTGCTGGGGCTGCCACACCCACCCTCCTGTTCTTTCCCAACACCAATGGGCTTTCTGTAACCAGGGAAACAGTTCTGGTTCTCAACCCAGAGGAATTTTAAGACGTTTTGGCAAAACATAAAGAAGAGGAATGCATTTGCAAAGTTCTCATTCCTTGTCCATCTCAACTGCCATCCCCTTGTAGGCTGCATGTGCTAACAAGCTAGTAGTGGCAACGCCAGCCCCAGACTTGAGTCACAGCTGACTTCATTTTCCCCTCCCACTCCTGCCTGGCCACCCCACCCATTCTTACTGGTCTGCAATTAGAGGAGTAATTGTGCCATATGCTTTGGGTAACCAATTTTCGAATTTTCAGAGGGCACTGTGAGCAGCAGAAACAATAAAACTGAAATTGAAATCACTGGGGCTATGGTTCTGTGTATATTCTCAGAATAAAAGCATCAGCTTTTGAATTCCCTTTCTTTGGCGGCACCCTGGAGGTTGAAGCTGGATGCAAAACTCTTGAAGCTTGTGTACTTCACCTGGTCAATCCAAAACATATTCACAGAAGGGGGTGGGGGTAGTGGCAAGAATGCTGCTTAATGTAGCCAGGATCTTATTTTTTCTTAATGGTTATTATCATGTTATAACGAGTAATTTAAAAAGTGACACACCTCTTTCTGTTTGAATGATGAGGGGCATTGCTGCTTTTCCATCAGGTAAAAAACAAAACAAACAAAAAAAAACAACTAAGCACAATAATAAACTTGTAAGATTTGGAGGAAAACCACTAAGTCAAACACCAAAATCATTACAAATCCCTTATTTGAGAGGAGAGACATTCCATTGAAGACACAGACGACTTGGCTAAGAACAAGCATAAGATGTCCTCTGGGGAATTAGGAAGGTAAGATAGTAGTCTGTATACCCATGAGTTTTTTTGAGCTTCTAAAGATTCTCAGCTGAGGGGGTAAAAGAATCTAGAGAATAATCTGAGAAATTTAAAGTAATTTCCTGCCCTACCCTTTGTGTTTACACATTTATCCTTTGTTTCTGGTTCCAAAGCAAGTTTCCTGCCTATGAAAAAAATACTCTCCTCCACCAATGTGCACTTCCCTCTGAAAACTCTCAAGAATCAAAAGGGGCTTCTGGAGTAAGAATCATCCTTGCTCAGGATGGTTTCTGTGAAAGTGGGCCAGAATTTTGGTAATTCCAGTCTTCCATTCTACATATTAGCGGGGAGCCTGTTGCACAAGGATAATGGCCTTCAGGCTTTAAAGCGATTGCACAGCAAAAGCTGACAGCCAAAGAAACCACAGAGGCCAGCCATGTCACTCAGCCCCTCAAGGTCAGGAGTAAGGTTCAGGGAGTTTCTCTGCACCAGGGACTGCTGCTTGCCTGAGCTGCTAGAAAGGAACATTAGGAGGACATTGCCACGTTTCTGGGGATGGGGATGACAGATGTAACCCAGGTCACAGCATTCATTTATTTGTCTTGAAGAGAAAGCAAACCCATGTATTAGGTACACGAGACATTAGGAAAAGCAACACTTCTCCCAAATGTGTTCGTCTTAAGGAGTGGAGTTTTCTGGTGAAAACAAACCCTGCCACAGCGCTTATAGCATTTGTCACGGTGGATTTCCACGGAATATCGACTACTTCACGGTCTTTGGGAGGGACCCTGGGAATCTGCACTTTGTGATTTAGGTCATGGTGGGCAAGCTGGTGATATCTATAGCTGTACACTGGTTGCATAGTAGGGCATTTAATAATAGATATGTTGATTGAATATGAAGATTGTGGAATGCTTCATTAAACATACTGCACTGAGGTAAAAAACAATGACTTTGGTAAGTAATTTCAAGTTAACTTGAAATTGGGAATAAAGAAGAACATCAATGCATGTCATTTATTTGTAATTTTAAAGCCTTTAACAGGATTTCTGATGCAAAACTGTTGAAAAACTTGAGTGCCCACTGAATCAAAGAAAATGCGCACTCATGAAGAGGAGACTGCCCTAGGGAGGGATGTTAAAGGCAGAGGGCGCAGGTCCCTCTTAGTCGGAAGAGTACGAGTGGCAGAAAGCCTGAGGAAGTCAGTGCCACCACTAGTGTCGTAATAACCTAGAAGGCGTGCAGGATGAAAAATTTAAGTATGCAAATAAAGTTTATTCACAGAAATTCAGGTCATGACCCCTTGAGGGTAACAGGGAAAATCATTAAATGTAGGCAAGCTTTCTACTGAGAAAGCTTCATGACTTTAAAGAACTTTATGGTGAACCATCTTTAAAAGACAGAGAGCTTTCAGTCACAATGCAGGTAGAAGATCTCGGAGTCACTGTAAACTGTTTCCTGGTGACACTGATTCTTTATGTTTTGATGGTGAAAAAAAGGACAGTAAGTACCAGATACAACACAAAAGCATTTTCCTACAGTCTCACACTGCAATGTACTGTGCGTCTTTTGGACACTGCACTTTAGGAGGATAAAGACAAATAATATCTAACATTTGTATGGTACAACGTAGTTTTCAGACCTCCTTCACAGGCGCTTTTTCATTGGGCTCCCCAACACCTTGCAAGGTGGGGAAGATATCTCCATGTCCAGATGAGAAAACTATGTCTTACTTAAGTAGGTTAATAATCGCAGAGTCTCTGGTCTTCTCAGAAACAAAAGTAGGAGCCCAGCCTGGGATTAGTGGGGTAAAAACGGTAGTGTCTGCGCTGATGCGTGTCAGTTACAAAGGCCCCAGTTATTTAACTCACCTCTCCGCAGTCACTTTTGATTGGTGTGAGGCAACCACAAGTGGGCTGGCTCCTGGTTCTCCATTTCCTGGAGAGTTGGTCATACATGGAAGTGCAGATACCGCTGGACATGGCAAAGAAGATGGAACGAAGGGTTATTACTACTCTACTGTCAAACCCAAACCCCAGAAGCTAGAATGCCTGATTTATGCCCTGGCTCTGCTAGTTATCAGCCGTGAGACCTTGGGCAAACGACAAATTCTCCATGCCTCAGTTTCCTCATGGACAGTACCTACCGCATAGGCTACTGTGAGAATTACATGTATTAATACATGCAAGGTACTTAGAATGGTGCCCGGCATATTGTGAGGGTGGAAACCAGTGTTATTATTTTTGCTTGCACTAAATTGACTTTGGACAAAAGGTATGTGATACTGAAAGCAAAGCAACTGATGGAGATAGCAGTAAGCTGACTTGATCAGGCTGCTGGCAAACATTTTACTGGAGGATTTGTAACAAATAACCATGGAATACCTTCAATGAGAAAACATAATTTTTAAAATCAGCTTAGTTCTAGAAACACTTAGAATGTAAGGGATTTCATGAATTATACCTAACTGTGCCACCCTGATGTTCAATGCTCAATGTCAGAGTCCAGCTTGAGCCAACAATATTGATGACCAACTCTAAAATTTGGGACAGGGTTACTTAAATCTTGTAAACCTTCATATAAGTCAGAGTTGCAGAGGAATTTGTGGCAGTTTATGGTTTTAGTTTGATGTGAGAGAATGACTGAAGTAATTCCAACAGAGTGTTATCTCAACAGCCTGGCATAAATTCAGCACAATTTTCAGAGGTACAAAGAGTATGATAACTGAAGCAAAGATGTGATTGATAACTTGAAAGCCACCAAAACTTGCAAAACTGGCAACAGGCAACTTCTGAGAAGACCTGATGGGTCTGCAAGCTCACCTGCCCGCCTGCCTGCTCTAGAATTCTCTTAGGAGTACGGGTAACACCATTCAGCTCTCAACCACATGTGGGGTTAAAACAGGAGATACACTTGTTAGCTAGATAACCTCGGACCTTTGTTTAGCGGTACTAATTTTTTTATGACAACTGACAAGTTTAACCTTCCCTCTTGACTTTGTTCTTTCCAGGATTGAAGTACAAAGAATACTAAAATAATTGATAGGGGAACAGCAGGAAAGGGAAAGACAAACAAATAACAAGAAGCCAGGTCATGCACACAATACAGCATCAACCCCTCAGATAATCCTGAGCAGGATGCAATTTACATCCTGATATACTCATTCTGATGACTCACTGGGTGCTTTGCCTGCTTATAGCCTATCTAGTACAACATTCCGGGAGACAGCTGCTAAAAATGCAATGGGGTTCACATGCAACCACTAGGGCAACTCTCCAAACAAATACAATTAGGACATCTTTAACAGAGCATGAAACCCCACTATAAAGCAATCATGATCCAGAGAAACCAGAATGGTCTCTGTTGAAATAAAACCAAATCCCACAATACAAATATTTTACATTTGAAAACCCCCCGAGCTGGCAGAGAAAATTTTTCACATAAATCATTTCATTTAATTTTTACTCTAATCTTTAAAAATAAACAGAAGAAAACCCTGAGGTATCTCTGGTCCTTTTATTCATATTGATATTGCAGGTGAGGAAAGAGGAAGCCTTGCATGAGGAGCTACCTACCACCACCTGTATGGACAATCATGAAGACCAGGTAGGATCACGGAAGGAACAGAAGGAAGCTGGTGTCTTGGACTCCAGGTGTGCAGACTGAGCCTGTCACTCGATGAGAGTGCCCCTCAGAGGTGGCACCTGAATCCTAACTCCTACAACAGGGCCTGGCCTATGGCAGGTCTCCGAAAATGCTTGCTGACTTTGGGGACAAAGCATCTTCTACCTCACAAGACTGCAGTGAAAATTAAACAAGATGTATGCATATTGTACCTGACACAGAAAAGGGAACTTAGTAAATATTAACTGAATCTGAGCACTGAGATACTAAGATTATTTTTATTTAAACTGAATCTGGTTTAAAACCACCAAAAAATCATCTTGGTCTACAGCATATGAACAACTTTCTAATGAAATTTCAACAGATTTTTTATTTTAACTCTATTCTGAAGTCAGAACTAAAATAAATAGTGCTTAAATCCTGTTTTGGAGAAGTGCCATAAGTACAAGTTGTCAAAAAATGTATATTTCAATGAAATTTAATTTTGTTAAAACAAAGAAATTTTTAATTATGTGTGTACACATATGTACATATTTCTCTCTATATAGCCACATATATACACATACATACACACACACAGATACATATAATAGTAAATGATTTCAGATATTAAGCACCTTATTTGTATATAAACAAATGAGAAAAATCATCTTCCGGAAATGCTAGACTGAGTTTTCCACAGGGCAAAATTTGTGGATTAGATGACACACACCTAAGTTTTGTAAGTCAATGATATCTATTTTTTTTTTTATCATTCAATGAATATCTTGACCTCTAGAAAATCAATTAAAAAATTCTGAATTTGAATTGAGTTCTTTGAAATAAATACCTGTTCCTCCAGTGAGAGCTCCTTTGGCTATATCTCCATTTCTCTGATCTACAGTTTTCTACCAAGAGAAAAAAAGTAAAAATACTTTTTAATGTTAAAGTTACAAGTGAAGTAAAGAAAAAAGAAATAAAAGCCATTAAGAGTAGCTAAAAATGGCTATCTCAGTACCTTATCTGTAGCTTCTGTTTTTCTGGTTCTTTTCATAATCTCCTCAAGTCGCTATAAGGAAGAATTGAATAAACAGATCAGACATGGAAAGAAAGCTAGCCTGGCACATTTCACTTACTAAGCAAACAGTAGGTCATTAAAACACCTCTCTTATTGTGGGAAAATAGAATACCTACTGCTTTGTTTTAACTGGAAGTATTCCAAAAAGTTAGAACTGCCTTAAACCACATGAGTAGGAGTAACTTTTTGGTGAAGGTTGATATACAAATAGCAATTTCTTCGGAGAAAATTACTAATATTGAGAGCTACTGTAGCTTATCCAGAATGGGCAGAACACGTTTGTTTTCTGATGGCAGTGAGCCGGTCTCTGAGTCTTTAGATGGCTTCAAGTCTGGAAAGGATGAGAACAGTCAGTGTCCCAGGCTTCTGGGTTACATGCCACTACCTTCTTTCTCTCCAGGCGTTCCTGCTCTTCTCTCTGGAAATGCTTCTCCCGTTCCTGCCGGACTCTCTCTGCTTCTTCCCGAACACGAGCTTCTTCTTCTTTCTAAAAACAAGAAGTAAGCTTGTGCTTCTTACAGTCTGGCTTGGCCCGCTGCCCCAATCTCTCCTGGCGCCCAGAGGTGGAGGCAAGACACAAGGAGAACGTGCCGAAAACGAGAGCTCGCACGAGACTCAGAGCAAATCTGCTCCACTGCCATTTTCCTCTGCTCGCGAGAGACCACTCCTACCCATCTGAGCAAGAGGCAGCCCTGAGTTGCGTCCACGGGGCGCCCAGAGTCCCCACCTGTTTCTGCAGACGCTCCACCTCCTCGCGTTCGCGCCGCGCCCGCTCCTCTGCCTGCCTCCGCAGCTGCTCTTCCCTCTCCCGGGCTTGCTCAGCTTCCAGGCGGCGGGATTCTTCCTCCCGGCGAGCCCGCTCTTCGGCCACCTTTTGAGCCAATTCTTCTCTCTTTTGTCTGGAGAAAGAGGAGAACAAAACAACAATAGGCATGGGGAGTTCCTTGGAGAGAGGCTCCGGTGTGTGGTTATTGCCAGGACAGTTTGTTCAGAGGTCTGGTGGGGAGATCGCCACTAGATACAGTCCATGGCCTTCAGGGACACACTGTGAAACCACCTTCCACTCTTCCTCCTTATCTTCCCAGTCTCCTGCTGCCTTGTGGCAAAATGTAACTGTTCTGTTTACATTTGGGGAAGAGCTTGTTTTGTAAAAGAATCTGCAATTTAACTGTCTTTAAAGGCCGAGACTCATCTGAAGCTCTCTGACCACTCACCATCCCCAGACCTTATAATGTTCTGTCGCGGGCCTGGAGGAAGATGGCCTGTGTTGATCCCTATTGGGACCAAGCTCCAAGATGGCAGTCCATCCTCCTCCAGGTGTAGTTCTGCTTAATTGAAGAACACTTCCATTGACATTAGCTTTATCAGTCCCAGAAAGAGACCAGCTAAGCAAAGTGTGCTCGGTAATGCTGTCTGGCCGGCAATCACAGGCTATGTAGCCACCTCACCCAGCTACCCATGAGAGGCTTCTGTATGGAAGGAAGGAGACAAACTTTTACTATTCAGCTTTAAAATGATAATTAGAAAGATAATGAGGAAACACGGAGATTAGAGATATGTTAAGTGAAAAAATATACCCAGCCTATAAAATTGTAGTTTTATTGTAGTTACAATCATGTAAATATAGCTGCATGTGTATATATTTATGTGTGCATATGCAACTGCACACTATTCACAGAGACTAGAAAGGATTATTCAAAATACACATAGCTACTGAAAACTGGTAAGATTATGGATGCAGAAGATGGTTTGACTTTGGGGAGTGAGCACACAGTGTAATACACAGGTCTTGTACCATAGAAATATACACCTGAAACTTATATGATCCTATTAAAAAATGTCACCCCCATAAATTTAAGTAAAAAAAAAAATAAACCTTTCTCCATTAATGTTGTTGTATTGTCAGTATAATAAGAAAATGTGATGTAAAAAAACCACTTGGTCCCAGGAACACCATCAGAGTGTTCCATTAGTCCATTCACCTTTCTCACTGCTACTACCGCTTCTCTCTCAGACTGAAGACTGAATTCAAGGTAGCAAGGTGTCCCTGTGAGATCACTTAGCAATGCCAGTCCTTTACCTTTCGAGCTCTTCCCTCTCCCTCTTCTCCCTTTCCTCCTTCTCTCTCTGCTCTCGGGCCAGCCGCCTCTTCTCAGCCAGCAGCCTTGTGGCTTCTTCCGGGTCAGTGGTGCCTGCTGAAGTCTTAGGAGAAGCACTGGCTGTCACAGTGGGTGATGGCACTGGGGTTGAGACCGGGGTCGAGACAGGGGTCCAGACTGGGGCTGGGGCTGCGACTGGGGCTGGGGCTGAGGCTGGAGTGGGGGCTGGGACTGGAGCTGGGGCTGAACCTGGGGCTGGAGCAGCTGTACAAACAGGTAAAAGGAAAAAAACAATTGGAAACAAAACCCAAAGAACAAAACAAAAACTAGCATTCCCCACACCCAGGCCTAGAATTCATCCTTATAAAAGAAAGGGGATGTTTATTACAGAGTGTTCTCACAGTTTCACTGTATTCTATTTGTAACCAAGCAACAGATAACAAAAAGCTGCATGTGTAAGTGAGACATCCAACAAAGCTGACACTTTTCACCAAGTCTTATTTTTATACAAGTTAAATCAGTTAACAACATACGTCGAATGTGTTCTAGGCACAGAGCCTCGCGTTCGGTTCTGTGCGAAGTGAGACCTTGAGCAAAAAGAAGGTGAGATCTTCCATTTGCCTTTGATTACATTCTATAAATCCTTCTCTTTAGTGACTGTTTATTACTGGAGGACTAGAGCTGATCATCCTCAGCGTCCATGCCACGAGCCCAGATGCAGGCTGGGAAGATGACATCAACTGTCCCTTTTGTGTACCCCCAGCTGGTCCAGGTCTGAGGTGGGAGGAGCCAAGGGCCATCTCAGGAGCTGGCACTCGTACACCTTATACATCCCAGGTCTCCACTGTCAGTCCTGATGCCAAGACAGAGGATGGAAACAGAAGTTTTCTGACCTTATTCAGATTCAGGAAAATGACCTAGGAAGCTGGCCCAGCAGGCAGTGCCACACAGAAGCACCGCAGTGAGTGTGATCTCTGGCGCCTGACCATCCCAGACCCTCCGTCAAGATTTACATTTCTCCTTCTGCTCCCACAGATTCTTCTTTACGCTCGGGATGCTCTTTGGCCTTTCTCCTTTTCTCTGCATGTAAACAGACATCCGACTCCTCCATTCTCTAACAAACCCATTTGTCTTGAGTTGTCAATTCTCTCTCTGCCTCTACCTTTTGTCTTCAAATGAAGTCTGAAGGAGAAAACTTCTGAATAAAGACAATTTTCAACAAGAAATTCTGAATTCCTAGTTTCAAGTAATTTCAGACTTCTAAATAACATCTGGTTAACTGGGAAGAGATGGGATCCACTGGGTCTTCTGGAAAAAATTCTGACCTCTATTGAGGCTGAGCTAGTAGTCCTTAAACTCCAGTATGCACAGGATTAGGGTCATAACTGGCCAGTCTGTGTTTTATCTGGCCATCCTGCACAGCAGTCAGCTGGAGAGCTTAGTATCTTTTAGAGTCCTTGGACCCACCACAGATTCTGATTCAGTGGGTTTGAGGTAGGGCCAGGCTTCTGAAGTTTGAAGTATCATAGATTATGGTGGTTTAAAAATGTTTGCACAAATTCTTTGATGATCCTCCCTTTTAATAGAGGAGACTAATCCCCTCCACTGGAGTGTGAATTGAACCTAAGGACTTGCTTCCAAGGAACAGAGTCTGATAGAAATTGGGACTTTTGTGGCTTCTGAGACTAGGCATAAAAGATACTGTGGATTCCTTGTGATTCTCTCTCTTAGATCACTCACTCTAGGGGAAGCTGACAGAGCAAGCAGACAGGTTATGAGG
Organism: Anoura caudifer; assembly: GCA_004027475.1. Taxonomy (NCBI): domain Eukaryota; kingdom Metazoa; phylum Chordata; class Mammalia; order Chiroptera; family Phyllostomidae; genus Anoura; species Anoura caudifer. Next base: position 73,448 of record PVKU01006379.1, read on the forward strand.
ACATCGAGCAACCCTATGGAGGGGTTCACATGTCATGAAACCAAGGCCACCTGCCAACAGCCGTGTGTGTGAGCCACCACCCAACAACCCAGCTACGCTGCTGCCAAATTCCTGACCCAAGATTCTGTGCGATGTAATAACTGTTTGTTGCTGTCTTAAGCTCCAAACTTACAGGACAATTGTAACATGGCAATAAATAATACAAGTGACTTTGATGCAGGTGCTCTGAACATCATAGTTTATGAAAATAGTAAACCATGCTGAATAAACATATTATGGCTCCAAAAGTAGACTTTTGGATGTACAATTCTATTCTCTTTATATGTAAGAAAACTGTACTAAAGAAAAGTTCCTAAAATTAGCCTCAGAGTAAAATTTTTAAGCCCCCAACACGGGGGAATAAAAGGGCAGGAGGAAAAGGGAGAGAGCAAACAACCGACATTCCATCGCAAGTCAGTCCTTACCAGAGACAGCATCTAGTTCACCAGGTGTCCCTTCTTCAACTGTGGCTTCTTCTACCTTCACCAGAGGTGACTTGCCCCTTAGTGAGGGCTCACTGGCTACTTTCTGAGGCTCTTTCTCAGGGTCTCTTCTCTCAGGTTCCACTCTGGCTTCTTTCTTGACAGGGCGGATGTTGCCGGGGGATAGGGGCCGGACCTGGGCAGGGGGAGCTTTGACAGATCCGGGAGGCAAGGAGGATGCTGGTCTGGGTGTGCCAGGCAAATGAGGAAGGGACTTGGATGGGAGCCTGGGAAACAAATGAAGAGCAAAAAGAGAAGGGGACTTGTCAGAACAGGCTTGCCAGAGCCTTCCTCGAGCCCCTTATCATGTAACAGTCCCGGAACACCCATATGAAAAAGAAATGAACGTATTTAGTCTTTTACACTTGTCTTTTATGTGGCAAATGCAGAAATATTCACTTTAGAGACCCATCCCATTTCTTTTTTTCTTTAAGGAAGAACATTATTCCCTAAGCCAAACCAGACCGTGTGGGGGGCACAGCTTCGTTTCAGAGGACAGAGGCTGCTACTTCTGCCTGGAACACCCAGCCCCTTGTAATTCACTTACCACAGTCGGGAGGAAGCTGGGGGTCTGGCTTTGGGATGAGATGGAGAGAAAGTCCTTCGGAGGCCAGATGTGAGGTGGAAGGGTATGGTCTCTCTCTCCCTTTCTCTTTTATAGGCCTAAGTTCAGAGAAACACAATAATTAGATTTTTTCCATGTGTTGGACAACCCCATTCAGGTATTCAACAATGGACCTGTAATCTATCTAATGACTTTCTAGATATTTTCTAACCTTTCTTATGTAACTCCATTCTAGCCCAGCAAAAGGCCTATGTTAGCTTTCAGCCAGACATTATACAAAATTAACATATTGTGACACTCTTAAGAAGGTTCTGGATGTGTGATTTGGAGTTACATTTATTTAAAAAATTCACTTATACTTTTAGAAAACAACTATACTTTGTAACTAAAATTACTGGGAGGAAAATCTCTCATAATCTGGTTTAGTCCATACAAATGTCAAAGTAAAAGTCACTTCCAGTTTATTCCCCTCAGTTTGTAATTAAAACACACTTTTATATCTTTAAATTCCTTAGCACTTTTCTGGAATATACTGTAGCTCAATTTCTCTTTCTTTCCTTTCTAATTTACATGTCAGCTATATCAGACTTGAATTCATTTTTTTTCTTTATATCGATGTTATACAAACAAGTTGTTCCTCACTTAGTATCCTGCTCTTGAAGGAAAAGTCAGCTTCAAGGTGAAGAATTTTAGCTATTTTTAGTCTCCTTCACTAGGGATGAAATTATAACTTGAGGGCAAACCCTCCTCTGACTGCCAGTTGGGAATTCACCAGAGAGATGACAACTTTCCTGAGTTGAAATGGGCAAAGGGAAACCCAGGGAAGTGTTCTAATTATTTAAAGTAAAGCAAGACAGAAAAGTGCACAGGATACAGAAGATTCATTTCAAGAATCTGAAACTCGCCGACAGTATTCTGGGATGAGAATGGATGCTTGCTGGAGGGACCTATGTGAGCGCCTGGCAGTCGCCCACTCTGTGGGACCCTTTCAGGAAAGCAGGCTTTGAGTGCACAAGGAAAGGGACGAAATATTATCTAGTCTCAGGGCCAGTAAATTCATAGTGTACCTTCTCTTCTTTCCTTTTCTGGTCTGGTTCAATTATCAACTCCCCTCTTCCTTCCTTATTGTTCCCTTCACTGTCCTTTCTTATTGTTTCTCTCCATTTTCCTTAGTAGCATCCTAGTTGATGGACTGGGCTACGAGGGTGGGGATACATCTAAGTACCAAGTAATACTCAATGTATTCCAGAATAAAAAAAAGTGGGGCAAGAAAGAGCTTCATAAGCTGCGTGGCAGCTCTGCATCACTGGAGGCTGCGCAAGCACTTTTGCTCCAATCTCTGGTCTCAGAGGTTGGGAGGTGGGGCCTTGGAGACCAACTGCAGTCCTCAGGTAACAGAAGCAGCAGCCACCACGTGGGACCCTCCTGGCAGGTGGACAGGTGGTAATTATGCCTCAGGTGGGTCAGTCCCTGGAGAGAAAGGCTCAGGGAGGCTGGAGTTAAGCACCTCAAGTATCTTTTCCCCCTTTAACTCAAAACATTTTTTATTTGGCTGAAGTCAAGGAGTGATCTGAATGGGAAAACAAGGAAGGGTGATTTGTGATGTGTAGGGTTTGGTGTTGAATTTCACCATCTGTGCCTCCATAAGACAGATAGCAGGGAACGAACCTACACATACAAGTGTACAATACTCAATCTTTTTTTTTAATCCTCAACCGAGGACATTCTTTTCATTGCTTTCAGAGAGGGAGGAAGCGGGAGACAGACATAAAAACATCGATGTGAGAGAGAAACATCGATTGGCTGCCTTCTTGTATGCGCCCTGACCAGGGTTCAAACCTGCAACATGGGTATGTACCCTGACCAGGAATTGAACCCACGACCCTTTGGCCTATAAGATGACACTCCAACCAACTGAGCCACATCAGCTAGGGCTCTTCTTTTTTTTATAAGTATTACTTAACCAATGTTTTCTTTTAAATCACCTTAAAGAGGTAGGGGGAGCAGGAGGAAAACAGTTTGGAAAAATGCTCAATATTTGAGATAATACCCTTCCAGGCAGATAGATGTTTTTTTATCCTTTCATTGATCTTGTACCCAATCACTTATTTGGGTACCAGATATGCAAAGATGCTCTTGATTCTCATCCTGATCTGACGAAAGAGCCAGAAGTCTGTACAATAATCTTTCTTGTTAACACTTTCCACAAGGCTAAAGTGAAACTCCTGTAGTAAGCTGCTCATGTCAATTGTCTGGACAACCTACTAGCAAGACAAAATCTTTAATTTTACAATTAAAATTAAGTATGGAATACAAATAACCCCCAAGAGAGACAATACAGGCAGACACTGGACAGTAGAATCTTTTGCAATGACATAAATCTTCTAAATCTATGATGTCCAATACAGTAGCCAGTAGCTACATTTGGCTATATGAATTTAGAGATAAATTAATTAAAAATTACATAAATTAAATATTAATTCAGTCTCTCAAAACATAATTTGAGTGCTCAATAGTAGCCATTTGAATTTAGATCTAAATGAATTAAAATAAAATTGAAAAGAAAATTAAGAAAATAATTTATTTACAATAGAATCAAAAAGAACAAAATACTTAAGAATACATTTAACCAAGGAAGAAGACTTGTTTACTGAAAACTAGAAGATGCTGCTGGAAGAAATTAGGGAAGACAAATAAATGGGAAGACATCCTGTGTTCATAGATTGGAAGGATTATTAACATCAAGATGTCAGTTCTACCCAAAGCCATATACAGGTTCAAAGCAATCCCTTTCAGAATTCAAAGTTGTTTTTGTTGTTTTTTCCAGAAATAGAAAAATCCATCTTAAGTTCATATGGAACCTCAAAGGACCTGGACTAGCCAAAATAATTTTGAAAAAGAACAAAGTTAGAAATCTTACACTTCTAATTTCAAAACATATTATAAAGCTAAAGTAATAGAAACCATGGTATACCCCAATAACTTAAATTTTAAAAAGTAACAGTGTGGTGCTGGCATAAAGACAGATATGTAGACCAGCCCAGAAATAAACCTTTGGGACTGTGGTCAGAGGACCCTTGACAAGAGCGCCGAGACCACTCAGTGGGGAAAAGACAGTCTCTTCAACAACTGGTGCCGGGCAAAGTGGATATCCACATGCAAATGAATATAGCTGGACCCTTACCGTATACTATATACAGAAATTAACTCAAAACAGATGAAAGACCTAAATGTAAGACTTAAAACTATACAATTCCTAGAAGAAAACATAGGGGAAGCGTCACGATATTGGCTTTGGTAATGAATCGGATGTGACACCAAAAGCACAGGTAGCAAAAGCAAAAACAGACCAGCGGGACTACGGCCAAGTTAAAAACGCCCGTGTAACAAAGGACACCACCAACGGAGTAAGATGGCAACCTACACAATGGGAAAAAATTACTTGCCAATCATATATTTAATAAGGATTAACATTCAGAACACATAAACAACTTCTACAACTCAACAATAACAAACAATTAAAATTAAAGTTTAAGATTAAAAAATGGGCAAAGATTTGAATAGATATTTTTCCAAAGATGATATACAAATGGCCAAAAAACATGAAAAGATGTTCAATATCACTTTATTAGAGAAATGCAAATAAGAACCACAATGAGACATTACCTCACACCCACTAGGATGGCTACTATTAAAAAACTAGAAAATAACAAGTGCTGGTGAAGATGTGGAAAAACTGGAATCCTTGTGTACTGTTGGTGGGAATATAAGTAAAATGGTATAGTCACTATAGAAAAGAGCATGACCATTCCTCAAAAAAAAAAAAAAAAAAAAAAAAAAAAGAACTACATAAGATCCAAAAACCTCACTTCTGGGAACACATCCAAAAGAATTAAAAGCAGGATCTTAAAGAGATATTTGCATACCAATATTTATAGTGCTGTTCACAACAGCCAAGAGAGAAGCAACTCAAATGTCCATCAACAGATGAATGGATTAACAAAAATGTGGTGTGTGTATATACATATATATGCATATTTGTATGAGTATGGGTGTACATGTGTACATACAGAGCCTCTCCACAGGAATGTTATTAGCCTTGAAGAATGAAAATCCTGTCACATGCTACAACATGGAAAAAATCTTGATGGTATTATGTTAAGTGAAATAAGCCAGTTCCAAAAAGACACACACTTTGTGATTCTATTTATATCTCATTTAGGTACCTGAATCAGATTCACAGATGCAGAAAGTAAACTGGTGGTTGCCAGTGGCTGGAGGAAGAGGAAATGGGGAGTTCTTTAACAGGTATAGTTTCAGTTTTGCGAGATCTAAAAAGTTTGAAGATTGGCTGCATGACAGTGTGAATATACTTAACAGTACCGAACTGTACACTTTAAAAATGAAAAATGCTTAAGATGGTAAATTTTGATACTTTTTTTTTTTTTTACTAATTAAAATTTTTTTAAATTACATTGAATTTAAAATTATTTTGTCAGTCTCATTAGCCACTTTTCAAGAGCTCAATAGCCATGTGTGGCCAATTGCTCAGGTAGATTCCGAAGTGCAGCTCTAGGGCAATAGGACTTGTGGGGTCATTTTCTGGCAGTATGTATGTGCCTAAATAGTTGGTTGTAAAGAGGCGAAAAGAGCCCTGACCATTGGCTCAGTTGGTTGGGTGTTGTCCCGCAAAGCTAAAGGTCACCAGTTTGATTCCTGGTCAGGCCACATGGGTTGTGGGTTCAGTCCCTGATTAGGGCACCTATGAGAGGCAACCGATAGATGTTTCTCTCCCTTTCTTTCTCCCTACCGTCCTCTACTTCCCTACCTTTCTTTAAAAATAAATAATAAAATCTTTTAATAAAGAGGTGAAAAGAAGGCCAAGAAATCAAATACAAAAAGAGGAAGGCATCACCTCCCCCACCCCCATCAAAAGTGAGAAAGTAGAGGTTCTGGATCATGTCATGAAATCCCTCTCATTTAATTACTTGGCCAAGGGTAAGCTCTCCTCCTTCCCTCCTGGAGTGTTCATTTTTGTTTTTATTGGCAGTAAGACATTTTTCTTTTGGTAAATGCTTTGCTGTCCCTGATAGGTACATTTATGTTTGTGGCTAAAGTTGTTTTACTGAACTATTGCTTTTTGTTCAAAGCTAGGACCAATATGCTAATGACGAAAAATTTCCCAGACATCAAAAGTTCTTTCACCTTTGGTGTGAAGGGCTGGGGGTCTGCCTCAATCACGAATCAAATACTGATTCCTGAAAGCCTGAAGGGTTTGAAGGAAAACTGCCTGTAGACAAAGCCTTCAAATTCTTACAGTCCTCCAAATATCCTCAAGGGTCTAAGTAATCCTTTCAAGTGGCCATCAGATTTATAAATCTGAATTGCTGTTGGAACCTAAAAATTTAAAAAATTGTCCCAGCCTTTCATTAAATGGATCATGTTATTACCGTGGGAGAGAGGCAATGAGATCCTCTGGTTGACTGGCAAATCCGTTAAGACTAATGCAAAATGTCTAAAGACCATAGAGCAATGTCTACATCATTCAAGAGATAGCAAATAACCCATAGTTCAAATAGAAGAAAGATTCTTGGAGACAGACAAGTTACCTCATTGCATTGATAGCATGGTGAAAGTTAACGTTAACTCAGTCACCTCACCAGTAATAAATAACAAGTACAAATTACATTCTTTACTTGCAAAATCTGAGTTTATAATACAGCCCAGTAGACTTATAAGAATTATTTAGTGAGTTACTAATGTTTATAAAAACTTTGTCACTGTAGTTCAAGATCTGGGCCTTGACGGGGATTAGCTAAGCAGATAAAAATTTTTTATGTTGTTTTCGGTGAACCACATTTAGAGTTCAGCCAGCTTCTGGACACGGTTGGAATAAAGGCAGAGGTCGCAGTCCAGGCCCACTTCCCCTTCCAAGGTTTCCTACTTTCAGAAATAAAAGTATGCTGGTATTGCACTTATTTGTGTGGAGCAGGGTATATCAGTCACTCATACAGGACTGAACAAAGAACAGTTTTCACTTTCAAATTCAAATTTTTAGGGGGAATAAGATGTTCAAGTGGAGAGGAAGTGTAGGGACACTACCACCCAGCTAACCAGATAGATGGGACAGTGCATATTACCACCCCCCAATCCTGCACCCACACTGCACCTCGGGGTGGTGTCCATCCTGCACAAGAAATAGCGCAGACTCACCCGGCTGCTCCCACCGCTACTCACCACTGTGCCATGGAGAGTCCTCCTTCTCGCAGAGCCATCGGGTGGTGTTACAAAGAGTTTTGTTCGATCCACCGGATTTCTAGAGTGTGCAGCTTTGTACGACATGATGTTGATGGGGCTGCAAGATGCTGAACGAGGACAAATGGGGATAACTAGGGTGCAGGTGATTGTTTTACACACAAGAGTGCCAGAGGAGCAGTTGAAGGAAAGCCAAAAGCAGGTTCAGGAAAAGGAGCAAAGCAGAGATAGAGAGAAAAGTAGGGAGAAGATGTTATTACCTAAAGGTGTCCAGAACCCTCATACTCAGCTCTCCTCACAGCCCTGTCAGTTTGTGGTGTGTCCAAGAGGAAGGCGTGTCCAAATGAAAAATCCAGAATATATAAGCTCTTTGGTTATTTAAATACTGATTAAAGATATAGATGTAATCCAATAATTATGGAAACCAATGGCCTTATATGCCTATAAACTGATGGTTCTGGTAAAATGCTACACTAGTAGTAAATAATTTTTATATAAGGACTGCTTTATAATCAGATTTTTTCCTAACTAGCTTTAAGATTGAACAAAAGGTGGAAAGACAGGAAGCAAGCAAGCAGGCAAGCAACTATTTCAGGAGTCAAGTTCAAAAGCAAGTGGTAAAAAAGCAATTGAATTTTTAAAATGTTAAATGACCAAGTCTTACCAGATACTAAGACTTGTTACAATAATAACTAATAATTTCTAGCAGAAAATTCTGCAAATGTTTTATTATTTAAAAGCAAATCAAATGCATGCTTCTGGGTTTTCTCAAAAGCCAAAACATTTGAAGGTTCCTAAGAAGCCGCAGTAGCACGTATGGGGAAATAGGACAGCATCGTTTAAAACAGTGAATAGAACATAAATATGTTAGAATTGCCAAAGATAAAGTGGAATCACGAATAACTTTTATGATTTTACTCAAGATGGAACATTTTTTGAAGTACCACAGTTTCTGACCATTCGCCTTCAAAGGAACCCTGTCATTAACCAAGTGATTCTGAGCAACAATGGTTTGAAGACATTCATACAATAAATCCTGCACAGATATCTCAGTGCGGGCACTAAGGCTCCAAGGCTCATTCTCAGGTCTCATCCAGAAATCTTGTTTTCCAGGAAAAAAAAAAAAGACAATTAAACATGACCATTGAGGAGAATCCTATGTATTTGGGCCATTGTAGAATTGTTTTTTCCAACTCTAACCTGCAAAGAGATCACTATGTCAGATGACTCTAAGAGTATTAATAAATTTAAAACTCAAAAAACTTAAAAGTTTACAAGACAAATTTGGGATAACCTTAATTTCAGAATTAAAAAATATTTGTTATTTTGGTTTAATCTATAGATAGGAAGTTGATCAGATTATATCTTTATTCACATGCTCTCTTTCATCAAATGCCTGGCAGTACCTTCTGGTTATCCATGGTTAAGGAGGTAAATAGGCTGGAAACTGCATTCTCTTTTCCCATCATCTGAAAACAGAACTCTGTTTCTTCAGGATAAACAAAAACATTCTACATTCCCTCAGTTCTCCTTAAGAGAATATGCATGTCTTACTTGGGAGCTGACATAAAGCTTTGTGTCAGACCTTAATGATGAAGGAAGATTCCTTTGTATTTTGAGAAAGGAGGACTTTCTGTCATTTGGCTTGCTGTGATCACAGGGGAAATAATTTGAAAATCACTGTTTCTCACGTACCATATCAAAACATTTCCCAGACAAGGAAAGAGTTCATTAATGCAAAACTCTTCCAAGCCAATCAAATACATGTAGAGAATAACATCCTGGCACAGGGCACTTCTGTGGGATTAATAACCAGGAGAGGCACACGTTGCCCAGGGCACAACCAGAGGCCGCTAACCTTGCTGGAGGGTCAAGAAACTCTGGAAAACAGCCCTGCTCTGAGGCTGTGGGTCTGACACAGAGAGGAATAAAGCACTCTTCTCCTCTAGTCAAAACCAGTCATTTCAGGGGGCATCTATGGATCATTTCTGGGACCACCCTGGATGTAAGCCAATTTCATCATGCCTCTGGTTCATTCTTTATTAAGGCGCTGGGGTAACATTAATCAAAGGATGAAAATATCTTAAACCTATCAGTGTAGTCTAGACTAAAATCCTCAAATTTGATTGTTCGAGGAACATTGCCTGGCTAAAATAAACATTATAAATTCCTCCTAAGGGTATTATATTTCATTGTTGTTCTGAATAGCAGCTACTTGAAAAAACCCGAAACCTTTAAATAAATTATTCTCATACTCTTGTCCTTCTGAAAAAATAGTAAGAGCAATATATAGTTATCTTTTTCCCTCCCATAGTGCTCTCCTTATCCCAAACTACTTCTATTAAACAGAAAAATTCTCTTACGGAAATGTGTTTGAGAAAGCCTTCCACAATATCTGTATTTCCTCTGTAACTTGGTAGCAAGTACACCTTAATTAAATCATTCAAGACTTTATATGAAACGATGGGTGCAGAGAAGACACTGCAGTTCAAGTGTTTGGAGTGTAGCATAGAGAAGAGACACATTACAAAACAGAATAATAATACTATTAATGTTTATTGAGTGCCTCCTATGTGCAGGTACCATTCTAAGTGTCCTTCATGTATTAACTCATTTACTCCTGAGCTCTAATAATCACATGTATTTTAAATGTATTTTTAAAAATGGGCATAGAAAAGTCAATCCAAAGCAGTAGCCATGGATGAGACTCTGATTTCCAGTTCTCAACTGGTCTTATTGCTTGTTCTGAAAGTTTGCAATCACTGAACATCTTAGGGATGACTGTTTTGATCTGCTATTGTAACTCTGGCTCTAGATGTAGGTCATCCTCTTGCCAATGGCAATTGGGTGTAAGATGAACTCAAGGGACAACACTAAAATGGGAAGACAAGAAAGAAAAATCTATAAGAGTAGATGGAAAGAGTGTTTTTGACAAGATAAATGTAAGAGATGTTTACATATAATTTCAAATGGAAAATTTAAAAAACCAACCGCTTTGGTTCATTAAACATAAGCTGTACCAATGCAATTTAACAGGTAACAATGATCTAAGGAATGCATTAATAAAATGGGCAACTTAAGGAAAGGTTATGCATTGCTTCACACTAAAGTAAATTACAGAAATGCATCAATGTATGACAAGGAGAATAGAAAAGTTGCAAAGTAAAGAAGAGCCAGTTGGGAAGTAAAGAGCACCTGACTGAGCATAACAATGAAGAAGGAAGGTGGGAAGATGAGCAGGCAGAATGGGTGGGAAATGAGGAAATGGTGTTGGAAAAGACTAGAGGGAGAGTGAAAGAAGTGACATAAGTTAGTGATGACAGAAACAGCAGAGAGACAGCTTTCTCGCTGTGAGGCAGTCTTTTAGTACGAAAACATACAATATGGAGATTCATAAGCATGATAACCACCAACTATTATTTAGGTCCTATGAAACAGAACAGAAAAGCAGTTTTAAAGGTTCTTCAATTAGCTGGACATAAAGAAAAACTTCCACTACTTGTTTAAAACTGTAATTAATAGGCATAAAAAATAAACCATCTTGAAATAGGCTATACTCTTTCCTTCAGAAAAATCTCAGATGCAGTACGACAGCTGACAAGATTACTTTACAGAAAACACAGAACATTGTGGTCCAGCTAGTTGAATGCACAGTTGTACACAGAGTGTCACACAAGGTGCTGAGGATGGAGGGTGAGCCCGTTTAAGGTCCATTCACTGATTTTCTAAGTGGCACTGGTGTAAGTCACTTTTTGCCACTGTGCTCCTCAGCAGGTGGTGGGGGGGCCCCCGCATGTGCTTTCCTGATTACATCCCGGGGTACTGTGAGAATTAGTGTTGACATAAGCTCTCTGGGCACCACAGATGAAAGACATCATAAACCCAAGAATTATTATTTGTAAAGAAGGCTAATAATGAACATGAAGAGGCTTGCAGAGGCAAAGCATTTTTTAAAGGGAGCTTTGTGAAGAGGTTATGCAATTTCTCAAGGGCCAAAGATGAGGGCTGGTAGACTGGTTATATAGTTGTCCCAGTTGTACCCAAAGATATTCGGAAAACCCAAATCAGCTCACGTGATGTGTTGCCAAAAGCCTGATATGTATCTTTCTTTCCAGCCAGATACATTACATTGGCTCATTCAGGCACGTTTTGCATTTCAAAAGAGTCGATGAGCTATAACTAATTATAATAACCAGTACAAGCACATTTTGCATACTGAATTTTCAAATTATTAACAAATAAGAGCACTGTAACTGGCCTTCTCCACCAGTCTCAGAGTTTGGGGAGGGTACTTTTCCTAGGGTACATGCATATAAAAGACTGGTACAGAGAGGGAAAGTAGCCGCATTATGAAACTCTATGCTTAAATTGGCTTGTACTTTGGTTTTACCCCCAAGTCCACAGAGTGTTATATTAAATTATTTCTGCCTCCGATCATCAGCTTAGCTGCATGGGCAGAAAGAAAGGTAGGGAAGGGATAGGTTTTTCTGGAACTCTCATGAACACATAGAAGTATCAGAAGCCCATGATCACAGGGAGGGGCATCTTTTGTCTGCATGGCATCTGGTGTACAGATAAGACGTTAAGAGGAGACAACGCCAGGGGCATGAAACCAACACCAACAGATATTTCCAAAGCCAGTCCACCCGGAGGAGAGAGAGGCACACACTGGGAAAAACGGAGATGTGATGAGATGAATACTGGAGGCTCAGAGAGGCTTCAAAAGGAGGGCTTTACCTCACCAGGAAAGTTTCACCTTGACAGTTTTACCTGTATCTCCAGACAAGGCAGCTGTACTTTTACTTCTGGCCAGGAACGAATGCGTGGGCGTCAGCAGTCTGTTAACAACGCTGCTCTCCCATGGGCTGAGCTGCAGGCGGCGAGCTAAATGTCACCACATAAGCAAGATGTTAGAAGCATTCTTTCCAGGGGCAAGAGGGTGCAGAGTATCACGCTATCTCTTCCACATGCCGTCCCTTCAAGACAAGCAGGCTCTCCAGCAAGGACAGCTGGTGAAGAGTCAGGGCGATGGGAACCCTGCCCAAAGGAGCAGCTATTCTATAGCGTTGCCTTTCTTCAAATGTTAAGTTTGGGGCGGGCTCTATATTGGTTTCATGGAGGCAGATTTTGCTAACACCCTCCTTTAGACGTCAACAGGTAACAAAACAGAAATGTTATTTCCACTGCAGGTTTGGCATATATTGCTGACTGCAGTCATACTTATCTGCCATCCGCTAAAGGGCTTCCTAGGTACCCTGAATAATCAACTGCAGCAAAGGCTATGGCAGCTCAACGCAAGGCTGGATTTATAAGGAAATGAAGATAGAAAGGGTCTCCATTACATTTTGATAGATCTCCATGAATTGTTACTTGGGCAATTAGGGGGAAATTACAATAGATACAAAAAAATGAAAGAGGACTCATGCACGGTTCTGTATAGAATTTCCTTTTCACTTTTCCTTTCAGCAAGCCTGGTTCTTTCAGGTCCCTGTTTGGCAACAACATACAATTTTGCAGGGAGGATGAAGGTAAAGTTGAAGCATGATTAAATTAAACAGAAAAAACAAAATCCAATATAAATAGAAATTGGAGATTACTAGTTGGTATGAGAAGAATCTGGAAAGTAAATTTAAACTAATGCAATGATAGTATGGGCTCAAACTATACTGGGGCTTGGCAAGTCCATGGTTAGGAAATGCAGGCCAGTTATTAATTCCTTTGTGTCAGCCTCCAGTGATGGCCCATGAAAATGTAGAAGCTTCTTTCCAAAACCACCAGGGAGAAAGTTTGCAAATATCACTAAAGTAAAGCGATAATATATCTTTATTTTAGAACACATTCACAAGCCACTGATAAAAGACTTAAAAACTGTCTAAACCTGACAGGCCATTCTGTTCCTCACCATAAACACCAGGTACAAGTTTGTTTGCCTCTGGAGCAATTGTTCTCATAACAATCTTTTACATGCCATATTTTAAATGAATGACATTTATATTCTAGGAAAGTAGTTTTGGTTAATAGAAGCCATTCAATGTTAAATGTTATAGAAAATACTTGCTCCTATTTGGAAGAGGTACTAGCTTTCAATAAGAACCTTAATTACCTGACTTTATTGTAAGAGTGGCTATTTTGGTCAAGGCTCTGGTGAATTCAGGAATGAGTGAATTGTTTATTAGATTTTTCTGGTTATTAGCAGAGCCTTCATGGTTAAATTAAATCTTATCTGACAGTAAGACATTCATAAAAAGATCTGTTATAAACACTAATGTAATGTTGCACAGGTAGTATAGCATACCCTGGGGAAGGCGCTGATTAGCAACTAGAGGATGGCAGTGTGTGTGTGTGTGTTGTGTTTCAACAGCAAAAATAATGTAATCTAAAATTACAATACATTTACAGAAGAAGATCAGCGGGGAAAGTGATTATCAGTACATGGAAATCTTCAACAGAACTCTATTTTTAGTAGATAAGAAAGGGAAGAAGAGATGAATGCTTCCCTTTTTAGATGAAACAAGCTCTGTAAGGTGACTGGCTTAGAGCTATCGCTGAAAAGACATGTCTTCCCCCTGCCTTTACAAAGAAGTTCAGTTATTTATTTCTGCATGTCTTTAAAGGCATCAACCAAAGAATTTGCCTCAGATGAAGATCATTAAAAACCCTCTTTGACTTGCATTTAAAACACATCCAAAGAGATTTATTTTAAAGCTCTGACCTGTGAACGAAAGATTTGCTAAGAGAGCCGTGTTTCGCTCCTACCACTTTTGTAACTATGCCCTGAGCAGGAGAGAGAGAGATCTCTTCCTTAGGTAACTTTTCGGTAGAGGTTAGGACAGGAGAGTGTTTTGTTACTTTATTTTTAAATTTAACTATTTTATTTTATCTTATCTTATCTTATTTCATTTTTTCACCTAAAGGGGCCTGATTTTAAGACGATCAGCTCTGGAAGGAAGAGATACGAATTCTCATGAAACAAGCCTATAGGATTGATCCTGTTATAGCACTTAAAAGTGAGATATTGTCAATTCTCATAATAGACAATCTAGACAAGGGGGGGGCAAACAAACAAGCTAGATATTTGTACTACCTTGTTCCCAGGAGCAGGACACAGCTAGTTCCAGGTGACAGAGAAACCAGGCAAGTGTTGCCGGGTCCTGATTTTTCGTTAGACATAGAGAACCTAAACAGTACACGAAATCTTCCATTTTTTAAAATGATGGCAATTAATTCAAATTAAAATAAGCACAGAACCCCTGCTCAGGTCAAGCAGAACATGCCTGTGGGCAGCGTTCAGTTTGAGGTCTAGCACACCTTGTCCTCTGTCCTAGATTCTAGGAAAAAATGTACGGGCTGATTTTAAGCAAAGATTAGGTGATTTCATTCTTATGTTTTTCAAAGTCCTTATTATTTGTCCTTGAGGAAAAAGCTGGTTAAGCAGGTAGCTTATATTAATAAGAAATACACATTGTTAATGCAAAAAATGTCCAGGGGCAATATCCTCCCTATTGCAGCAATTATAGAAATCTTGGTAGTCAGAGGTTTGCTGTTAACTCAGGTTATTTTATCAGCCTCTGTGAAACTATATTCGGGTATGATAATCAAACTATTTAAAAGCTGGTAGGACATGGGTACACAGCCAATGGATGCCACTCATTAGCTCTGGGAGGCCTGGGGAAGCACAGCTTGGGGAAGTAGGTATTTACCAACTGGTATGGAAATAGTTCTGTATTTATTTTTTTTAAATATTTTATTTGTTTATTTTTAGAGAGAGGGTAAGTGAGGGAGAAAAAGAGGGAGAGAAACATCAATGCATGGTTGCCTCTTGCGCACCTCTTACTGCAGACCTGGCCTGCAACCCAGGCATGTGCCCTGACTGAGAATCGAACCTGTGACCCTTTGGTTCACAGGCCCACACTCAATCCACAGAGCTACACCAGCCATGGCTACTTTAGTAATTTAATAAAAATGCTTTTTAATTTGATGACAAAGCATAGCCAACTTTTAAAAATAGCAGAAAAGAAAATAAACTAACTAAACTACATAAATTTCTAAATTAGAGAAGTTCAAATTTAGAAGAATTTCAATTCTCTGTAAAAGACTTAGCTTTCTCACTGTCCTCCTGAGGGTTTTGCTTAACTTAAAAGAAAAATTGCTTCACAGACCTATAAAACCCCTGGATGAACCAAATCTTCCTTCCCAGGTTAACCTTTCATTTTAGACCCAGAAACTTTTGATAAATGGGAAGAAAAGCAGAACTCCCCAATTTTGTGCTCTCCCTCCTATCCTATTGTCAGCTTAGTATTCAATTTTATAGGCCTGTACCGTGGTTCAAGGGTCAGTTTCCTGGCCCCAGCTATGAACTGGTTATTGAGCTTCCCCGGACCCTTAACCTTACCCAAAGGAAGAAGGCACAGAGTCAGGGCTGACCTAAGGAAGAGCACCTGTGAGGCTGAAACATGAAGATGCGGTGTAGCAACATGGGTTAGGAGCTACTGATCTCTGTCCTAGTCCCTCTTCTCTACCAGTCAGCCTATAGGATACCAGTGCAGGCCCTTCACCTCTTAGGGACTCTTACCCCAATTACAGTAGATGAGCCATCCAACAAATTTTCTGCAGTTCTAAGATCCTACTTCTTAAGAATATTCAGATACTATCACAAAGCATCTTATTTCTAGTTGATGCAGCATCATCTTTCCAAAGAAGTGTAGACAGGATATTGTCTGGCTTACTGCTCAGCCCCCTCCAAACCTTACCCCAATCTCAGCTGTGGGACTGTAGAAGGCAGTACACAACATTTAACTTAAAAGTACAAAAGTACTGTAAAATCCCAATTGTAGCTTGTCTAGATCCAGGTTCACAAAAGCATGAAATTCAAGTGCTCAGTAAGTTACCAGTTTCAAAGAAAAGATGAACAGACAACTACAAGAATAGCATTCACATCCTATATTTTGCATTAATAGAATGAATGAGTTTGAAAAGGAAGGCTATTTATGAGAGGAATTTTAATTCATAAAACGTTTCTCTAACATATAAAAGGCCTCTAATTTCTAACATGTCTAATAGAGATTTAGGCAAATTAGGTTAAAAAAAAAAAGGAATGGTGTAAGTTAAAAGGCAAGAATAGGAAGTCATTCAAACATTTACTGCATTAAGAGATTAGTTATAAAACAACATCAGCACATATAATATTGTACATGATGACACCATAATTTTTATACAATAAAAATATATAAATACATATACACACATACAGAACATGCACACATTACATTCTGTTTCAAGATTATAAACACCAAACATTTCCCAATCAGTTTCTTAATAAAGTACTTAAAGTAACTACAACTTGTTACTTTTAAAGAGTGTGTAATTTTATACTGCACAGTAATTTGTCTTTTTAAATTTGAAGTCATTTTAGTTACGTAAAACAAGTAGTGTATCTTAAAAGCTTGGTTTTCATTCCATGATATATAAATATAGAAAATAAAACTCTAATAATAACATTCACGTACTGTAAATCCGTGGGATGACTAAAACTCAAAATTTAAATGTTAATTGGAGAAGTAGTATTATTAAAATTTTTAGAAGGCTTCACTGATGATATTCTTGAAGTTAGGCCAAATTCCTTAAATGTAAATGAATAGAAACCAAAAGAACCAGTCACACACACACAAGAAAAGCAGCAAGAAAGTTTTGGTTAAATGAAAAATAAATTAGCAAAAAAGAAATCTAACAACATGAATCAATTAAAAAATATTTTTTAGAAGGTCAAAGCCTGGATTTCCCAATGTACAGATGAAAAGTCAAAGACAATATGATCGAAGTAAAATAAATGTTCATAACACAGATTATTTGCATGTTGGTGGATAAGTGGGTGATTTCTGGAGCTGTAACTCAGTTACTAAAGAGTTGAGAGAAGCACCGCTTTCATCACGGCTAAGTGCAATCATTCAGCCAAGTTCTAAAATGAGAAATGTTCTTGTCGCAAGGCAAATGCTGCTCAGCCATTTATTGCTTTTTTACTCTGAAGTTTTTTTCTTCCTATTGAAGAAACGTAGGGAAAGCAACTTCAGATGCTTATTTTTATCTGTAAACATCCAGAAAAAAAAGCATTAAGTAAATAACAGAATACTTTTTTTGGTTTCCTTTTGACTGTACCTCTATCTGGAGAATTTAGTAAAGTTGCAGATGAAGAGGAGAGCCGCTTGCTAATGACCGGATCAACATGTTTCGAAAGATTCATGGTGGAAACTGACCTCCTGTCTGGATCTAAAACAAATGGAGATAATGCTAATTGACAGCCAGCATGCAGGATTGCAATTTCCTAGTTCGCTGATGGGAGGAAAAACTAGGATCGGATGCTTTCAGCTCTATCACTAGATCTTTCATAATAGCACAGTTTTCTCAGTGGGCATTTTAAAGGTAACTTAAAGGCTAGAAATAAAATTCATTTTTCTCAGGATACAATAAACATTGAGCTCACCCATTTGTCAGCCAGAAAAATTCAAGTATACTATTATAATACGACAAATGAATGAAGAAGGCCAGTGGAGGCCAACTCAAAACAATGGAGGTGGACTGTGAAGCAAAGAGGGGTCCGTAAACCTAAGAGCCTTGGTAATTTCCCAAAGTAGGGCCAACGGGATAGAAATAGTGCTGGTAAAACAGAACGCAAGCACCAGAAGACAAAGAACACCAGCAGAATCATTTTACCCAGGGCATGAAAGTTCTTACAGAACAACAGATTGACAAGGAAGAGAGAAGAGGAAACACTGCAGGTGTGGAAAGGATGGGCACTAGAGCATCCCTTTTCTAAAAGTCTACTAGTACCCACGTCTGTAAGCCTGTAACGTAGGGTTTACTTTGGTTTACAAATGTAGAGATTGCCTGCAAATTTGCCTGACAAAACTGACAGTAATATAAAGAAAATCAGAGTTCTTTCTCTTTAAGCTTATTAACAATATTGTTCATCCTGTAGTTGAGTAATTTTAGAGCAATTCTTAAAGTTCAAGTCAGAAGAGAAATGGCAGACATTTAAAAGGCAAGTCAACTCTGATAGTTTGCTGTCTGTACAGTGGAACCAAGTTGTAGCAATCCTCATTAGCATAAATCATGTTCCCTGAATAAAACTATGTACAATAAAAGTCTAAAAATCTCATATTTATGTGGAAGGCAGACAGATGGTCTGACCTATGATAACTGAAGACAATGGGGTTTTGCCATATTTTGTTTAATTTTCTATTGTTCATTTCTTCTTATGCTAAAAACAAACCAAAATATTCCTTGTGGGAGAAAGGCTTTGAAAACCTGGTTGACATTGGTCTAACTAGTTGGTGGTAAAAATTTTACAGTAAACTCCCCACAGAATAATTGTGATCATTATTTACAGCGAACGGGGAGAAGCAAGTCTTTCACCAGCATCAGACAGATATTTTTATTTCCAACTGTGACTCATTTTATGGTTAAAACATCTAATTATTTAAAAACAACCCAAACATCATTTCTGCAGCTCAAAATACTTATACTTAGATGATGAGCCCTGAGGGCATTCCTAACATACAGAAAAATTAAGGGTAAAATATCAAAAGGAACACCTTAATCATGAAGTGTGAGGTTCAAGGATACAAGGAAGGATAGTGAAAGTCATTTCCAGGTGACTTTATAGCAATGCATTTTCTGATACTGCTTTATATGTTAAGCTCTGAACAGAGGAAAACTGTCTACATGCAGGCCTATCCTGCATGGTTAAAATTATGGAGATATAACCTGTATTTATCATATTATTTTATATACAACACAGCAATTTTTTATCACTTCTTGTTCTCACTGAACAAAACATAAATTTATGAAAGGATTTTTGAAGAATTGCCTTAAACATTATAAAATTTTGCAAACCAGTGCTAGTTGATGTGCGAGATTTAATCTGGATTAAATTTCATTTCTAGGATCTGCTTGTTGGTCAGTAAACACTGACTGAGCACCTACCACAAGTGAGGCACTTTGTGTGGTCAGGGGTATTCAAAATGAGTAAGATCTGGTCACTGCTCTCAAGATCACAGCAGATCATTATGACCATTTGGGCATACTTCTCTGTTCTAGTATAGCAGTAATTTCCCCTAATTCACAGCCCTTATAAAATGGATTTTATCCAACATTTTACACTCTCTTGCTCTGAGTGGCAATACTAAAGGTCATATATTGAACTGAGTGTGAAAGAGAATTAAAGGTAAGTTACTTTATTTCCCCTCAAACACAGCTGACAATCTATTACAGATTGTCCGAGTATATATCTGCCATCTATGTGTAAAACAAAGCCAAGTAAAAGAAAAAATAGCCAGGTTATAAAAATACATACCATGACAACTTTCCTGCATGGAACACACATATGTAAAAGTGTCCCTAGAGTGAAATATCCATAAGTGGCCCTAATGATCACAGATTTGATATGTGCCCCACCAAATACCACGGGTGGTGAAGAACCAGGAAAGACAAATGCTTTCAATTTTGGTTCACTATCATAGAAAAGTAAATTGTGGCAATATGATTTTGGATTGTTTAAAATGAAGGGGTTCTAGAATTACCCTGAAAGCTAGGAGGATAGAGAATAAAGCTATCATTACCATGAATGATAGGAGGATAGAGAATAGAGAAAACAAACAGAAAATCAATAACATTTAGATTAAAAGTACAAATGACAACACCAGCATGGAATGAGGTTGGGGAAACCAAAGTGGATGAACTTTGATCCCAGGTCATTTATTAGCTAAAAAAATTTTTTTTTTAAGTTTTATCTAAAATGATCATTTAAGGAAAAGTAAACATATCCCATGTAATTATTTCAATAGCTTTAAGTCACCTGAGTTTGTACTCACACTTAAGAAATACTGTGCTTTATCCCAGATCTAGGTCTATGCAATAGGACATCAAGCAAGCATTATGACTAGGGTGGCGATGGTCCAGCTAGTGATGAACTCTGGCCCTAGGTCTGAGGTGCTAGCTACAGGTGAGCCGATCAGCAATCACAGGGAGGTCTGTACCAGATGTTCTAGTACCACCAAAAGCTGTGAAGTGGTGGTCCAGGCCTGCTAAATCGAGAAAGGTGAATGATGACTCAACAAAACCACCTGGGGACAGAATGTAAGACAATGATTTTTCAAAGTAAATTAAAAAAAAGTTATTTGACTCACACAAATGAATAAGAAGTGACACACTATATAAAATTCAAGGTCTATTGAATTTACAGTACAAAAATAAAGCCTTTTGCTAATTCCAAATTTCAGTATGTTATGTCCATTTAAGAACAAGGGGATAGCTTAGACATCTACACTATTTGTGGCTTCCAAACCTGCACTTCCTCTTATAGAACATCAGTGTTTGCATACACTTGAGGGTCAGAATATATAAGCTCCTACTATTGATTTTGACCAGTCATTTTCACTATGATTCTTTTAGAGGAAAAGATAAAACTGGTGAGCCAATTTCATAATTCTGAAACCCTATGTAAATGAACTAAAACAGTGGAGAGCTGAAACTAGCATGTTTATTGGAAAGCATTGCATAGATTTTCTTCTCTTCAAGGACTTTGGAACAAATGAGAAAAGCAGTCTATGTTAAGGGAGACAACCTTCTTACCTCCATCACCCTCTTATCCTCAAACAGTAGAAGCACATTTAATTGTAGTTTAATTATTTCAGCAGGATTTTTGTTTTGCAAAATATAGACTTAGAAAAAAAGAAGCAACTGCACTTTTGCTGTCCAGCAAAGAAAAACAGAGACCATGAACGTGGTCACTGTCTGTTCACCTGTGCTGTGGATGCTGGGGCTCCCATGGAGAGGGCCTCCCCATGACCACCGGTTATGCTTCTGCTTTGGCTTCTGGCTCCTTTCCATTGTGCGTCGTACAACAGCTTCATGGCGTTCCTTAAACAGAATAGAGCAGCTGATGATTAGATTCAACCTGGTTGTCTAAGGCTTCTTTAACTCAAAGAAGAGTGGAGTAAGAGGCAGTACTTGACCTCAGTACTCCTAATCTATTTCCTAATGTCTACCAGGGGTGTCCAACCCTCAGCCTGCAGGTCGCATGTGGCACTGGATGGCTGAGAATGGGGCCCAAAACAAAATCATAAACTTAAGACCTTTTTTCTGCTCATCAGTTTTCGTTGGGGTTTGTGTATTTAACATGTGGCCCAAAACAATTCTTCTTTTAATGTGGCCCAGAGGTCAAAAGGTTGGACATCCCTGATTATCTTAAGGTGAGAATATATCACCTGGGACAGCTACTGAAATCACTAGGCACCAGCTGAAAAAGCCGGTTGCATACAGCAGGTACCTAAATAAATGATCCTCATTATTACTACTGGGAATGTGATGCTTTCACAGTAGTGCAGGTCTCAGCTTACACAAGTGTGAAACTCATGGGGTCCCCTACCTACACAATGGAATTTAGAATTTGAGGGCGTGGGTAGTCCTAACTCTATAACTTCCTGGGTAGTATGACCTTGAAACTTACCCATTCAGAGTCTAAGTTTCCATTTTTGCCAAGATTCAAGGGTTGAATAGGGTTAATGGGGCAATCCAGTGTGTGAAAATGTTTGTTGATTGTAAAGCCCTACAGAAATCCAGTGCCTTGGAGTAGTCTTGATACTTCAGCGTACTTTAACTGAACATAGATAAGTTATAGGTCTAGACCAGAGAAAATGGGCATTTAAAGTTTCTGTGGCAATAAGAACAATCACATCATCCTGTGTGTGGCTTCCACACCCCAACCTCCCTGTACCCTGTGACCATCTGTCCAGTTGCTTACTCTGAAACAATTCTTCCATGGGTCTCAGCACCTAAGTGGAAAGTTTCACAGCAAGTCCACTGCGTTTCTGCTATAGACACGCCTCCCACCCACCTCCCAGGGTGGTGCCTTACTTTGTCCTCCTCTAGTCTCTGCCTTCGCTTTTCCTCCACAGCAGCCCTCCTCCGCTCTTCCTTTAGCCTCTGCTCTTCCAACTTCTTCTTTCTCTCTTCCAGGTGCTTCTCGTAGTGCTGTCTGGCTCGCTCTTCTTTTTCTAACCAGATTATTTCTCTTGCGGCTTTAGGAAGAAAGATGAGGAGAATCAAGCACAGGAAGGCTCAAAACTGGAACAGTTAGGGCTGTGTAAGTGGTGTGCATTGAACACACAGGGGTTCTTTGGTTTTGTAGTAACCAAGTCTGGCCTTTGCTTTCCTCGAATATTCAGGGAAAAAAGTTACTACTGTTAATTTTTAGCATTATTTAATATGCTAACAATGAGGTTGAAGAAGATGCACTGAATTCTGCTCTTTGGGAACTCCCACAGTCCTCTAGTTTGATATATCATTACTGCAGAAGAAGGCATACATCACATGCTCTGCTGTCAATTCTGATATTGATATGATGCCCTAAAAACCAAGAGCACTATCTGTCTCTCTCTTTTTAAAAAACTGTGATGTCTTTTAGATAGAAAATGTGACTACATTCGTTTCAACACAGCACTGGTTCTTTGACAGAATTAAAAGGCTTGGAAGAAAATCCCAAAGATGGATAGCTGGTAAAAGGTGTGTTGAATGCCTCACTGGCATAGCACACTGAGTCAGGTAAGCCATGCGAGGGGCCAAATAAGCAGATGCTCTTGTGTCTGAAGAACTCAAACCTGGTTGGATAAGACAGTACCACAAATTGAAAGGAAATACGCAGTCCAAAAAATAGCGTTTGGTGATGAAATGTTTCTTTTCTTCTTTACACATGTTCCTTCCTTCTTTTAGGGGAAAATGTACAAAACTAACTTTTTAATATGGTGTTTCCTTGACCCATGATAATTAAACGTGTTTAAGATTAATTGTTAACACTGTGGGCTGAAGTGTCCAAGCAAAGTTTGAAGCAGAAACTTTGAGGACACTACATTGCATACAAATTAAAATGTTACATTTTAAGAGGAAAAAGTAGAAATTCAGAACATTTCAGTTTCCTCTAAATATTTAATATTAAACATTCTGCATTTCTGCTACCACTGTCTTTCCAAAGCTATTCATTTCAGGAGACAAATCTCCTGCAAGGGATTTGGGATTTGAATTGACTTTACTTTCACGTAAGGAAAAGGACAAGAATGTGGACAAAATCAACATGAGTTTGTCCTGTGACATCACTGAGGGTGGCAAACAGAGGGAACCAGGGACTGGCATGGGAGACGCCTGGGTCCTCCCAGCAACTCTAACCACGATGGGTGGGTGAGACCTCGGAC
Organism: Anoura caudifer; assembly: GCA_004027475.1. Taxonomy (NCBI): domain Eukaryota; kingdom Metazoa; phylum Chordata; class Mammalia; order Chiroptera; family Phyllostomidae; genus Anoura; species Anoura caudifer. The sequence goes on from PVKU01006379.1 coordinate 97,030, forward strand.
TGGGTCATTTGGATTTAGTGTTTTCTCTTGCCTAAAAGATGAAAAAAATAATCTTTAAGATTCCTTCCAATTTTGAAAGCCACCGGTTCTAAAGAAATTCTCAGGGCCAAGTTAAAAATTGGCTTTAATAAAAGCACATACTATTATGTACTCACTAAGTATTTACTGAAACAGTGAATAATAAAAGCCACTATGAGAACACATGTTGAAATCGGTAACAGACGGAAAACATAATTCTAACCCTTTCTTAAGATACACTTACTGTGACCACACACACTCATGCACATAAGATCACCTGGGTTTTCTATGTGGAACCATCTTATAGGCAGGCTTTTAATACTACTACATATTTCAATTCATTTACAAAGATGGACGTACAGTTACAGATTTTGTTAAAACTTAAAAAGCACAAAATATTAGAAGGTGAATGAAGGTCTTCCTAAAACCAAAGACCCTCTTACATTCAACTTCTATCTTTTTTGCAAATGTAAGTAAAAGCAGGACTGTAGGCATGCAGTAGTATAGTACACTTACTGCTCTGCATATTTCTTCACTCAAAATATACTTTAGACATTTTCCATACCAACCCATGATATAAGAATCCAACAACCTTTTTAATGACTAGCCAACAGTCTACTGACAACATCCATTACTTTATATAACCAAATACTTATCCATGGATTAGCCAAGTTGTTACCGGTATTTTAATTATTCAGACTTTGAGTGACACATCGTATGTCACAAACCTCTGTGTACCTGTGTGAGCTTATCTCTGGAGAAGCAGAATTGTTGAGTCAAAGGGAATATACATTTAAAATTTAATATTTTCATACTGTCCTCTGTAGAAGTCACACCAATTTATACTCTTATGAACAATATATGAAGGTAACAGGCAGAAAAAAAGAAATCTGTGGATACACAAAATAACACATCTGTTTTTCACACTTAGCTCTCCAACTACATAGTTTTTTTGCTTTTGTATCCCATTTTGAGGAAAATTTCAGATTCTTTGAGGACATTTATATATTTAATATAGTCCTTCCCTGTAGATCCAGAAGTCAACAAAATAAAATATAAAGATGTTTATGAAATATTAAATATATTTTAAAAACTGGTAAGGTAAACTTCATAAAATAGGAGTTAATCAATTCACAGATTAATTTTCCTTCAATAATGTTTTTCATCAGACTATGTTCTTGCTCATTAATATTTATGACTATTTCCTTGTTAAATTTAAATTCTCCTGATTTCTAAAGTCCTACCTAAACTTGCCCTTAATATCCTTATTTGGCCTTACTTTGGACTGCTGTTCCTGACAGCCTTTTGTTCTCACAGTAGACCCGCCCGTCTCCTCACTACCTACACCTTCTGCACAAGCCGTGTTTCCCCCATATCATTGATGCTGCTGCTGTTGTAAGTTACTTAGCTGCTCTGTGCCTCACTTCTGTTCGGGTAAGCTGTAGGTAAATACAGGACCTTCCTCATAGATTTAACGTGAGGATTAAAAGAATGATTTCACTTCACACAGAGTAGTTTTCTGCACTTAGTAAACTTCCAATAACTATTGGATATGACTGCCATCTTTGCCACTGTCATCATTATCATGATTTCAGTTCAGAAAACTAAACGTGGTTCTTCAGGTTGTGTGATCTCAACAGGGCTAGACGTTACTACAATTATAATTACTTTTACCCCAAGTAATCTTTTAAAGGAAGAACAAACCCTTTTTGAGTGCCACTTCCATTCTTCTACCAGGAAGTCAAGAGTTAAAGAAGTGCAGAGCTTTCTTTTTAAAACCGTCACACACAGAATAGGCAAACAATGGTGAAGTAAGCAAACAACACTTTCATATTATTGCAGCATATGCTGATAAGCACAAGGGTTATTACCAAGCACGGATCACACAAATTTTTTAAAATTGAAGGATAACATGTATTTCAACATTTTAATAAGAATCAAAAGTTAATTCCTTCTAAGAGGTTTAGTTACTTAAAATATTTCCCAAGGATGACAGATAACGGGAAAGCCTTAAATCATTAAAAAATGAGACTTGAACACAGGAAAGAATCAGCAACTGCTATGGACTGAACTGTGCCCACCCCCTCACCCCCATTCTTATGTTGAGGCCCTACTACTCAATATGACCATGTTTGGAGACAGGGCCTATAGAAGGTCATCATGGTGAAATGAAGTCATAAGGGTAGGGCCCTAATTCAACAGGATTAGAGTCGGTATGAGAAGAGACACCAGAGAGCTGTCTCCCCACCTCTCTTCATGCTCAGATGCTCATGTGAGAACAAAGCCGCCTTCTGCAAGCCAGGAAGAGAGCTTGCATCAGAAAGTGAACACTGCCAGAAACTTGATCTCAAACTTCCTAATCTCCAGAACTGTGAGAAAATAAATTTCTGTTGTTTAAAGCTACCCATTCTATGGTATTTTGTTATGGCAACCTGAGCAGACAGCTCATTCAGTATTTAAATCATTAACGATCACTCATTTCATAGAGGCAGTTCTAGAAAGTATAACAGCATATCCAAAAAAGGGACTGTGATGAATATTGTTAACCTTTATTCATGTGAAATTAAAATTTTCCCCTGGACTCTGGGCCCATAGTATAAAATGAAATGAAAACCCACTGTAGCCCCTAAAATACTGGACATTAATTAACAAGTCAGTCTCATCCCTGAGCTGCTGCCACCAGGATTATATTTTAATGACACAGTGAGAGTATGTCAGTTCCACACAAAGGGTAGCTCCACTATCCATCTGGATTCCATTTAGAAACACACAGTGACTCTTGTACTAAAAAAGAACAATGAAAAGCAGGGAACTATAGTGGATAGAGCACAGGTTTTGGCTTCCCAGGAACCTGAGTCTACACCTGGTCCTGTCACTGAATACGCAGTGACTTCTGTGGTCCTACTCCCTCAAATAGCTATGGCACCATCTCCCTGACAGAGTTGCTAGGTGGGCTCCCAGTAACATACAAAGCACTGAGCATAGGGCCACATGCAATAGTAGGGACTTGGTACACGTAGATAATTACAGTGAGTGAATCTTTTTGATGATCATACAAATTCCTGTCCTACTGCTACAGAGAAAATTTAGTCAATGGGAAGAACTCAGGTAGTACAGAGAGCCCAGATGGGGCACTCATAGGCTGCGTGGACGCCCCATCCAGTCAGGTTCAACAATCCACTGTCCATTCTGGTCCTTCTGCACAGGCTGACATCTGTGTAGGTGGAGTGCAAATTTCATTACCATAGGAAGGAAGAAAAATGTGGCACTCAGAGAACAGAGTAATATTACCTCTGAAACATACACAGGTATCATCTTAGTTTCATATAAGATATGGAAAGTTATGAATTGGCTACTGGTAACACTGGGTATCAGAATAGCCAGTAACATCATGAAGGGTCAGATACTGATTCTGGCAATTATTCTGCAGTCTTGGGAAAATTATGTCACCTATCTGACTTCTAAATTAGAGAGTGTATACAGAATGATCTCCAAGCTCTTTCTAGTTAGCTCCCGTGACTCAGTTCTTTGTTTTTACCTTTGGCGACATGTGTGGGATTATAATTAGATTTCTTTTGGACTTGATTTTATTTTAAAATTTTAATCTTTGTGTTGTATGTCAGTAATGATTGATTACATTCAAATAAATTTCATTTTAATATTCCTATAAAACACTGTGTTAAATAATAATTCTAAGGAAAAGAAAAATCTACTGAGTAAACCTAGCTCATTAAACCTAGAGAAGGGGGCCTTGAAATGGGAAAATAAGAAGAACCTCTATGTAGGAAATGCTGATTAATTTCATTTACTAGTCAGGAAATGGGAATGAAAGGTAATCACTAACAGTATAGAAAATTACAGCACCACTTTCATATTAATGAGGGGAATCATGGAAATACAATGCTTGTTCCAAACCAACCCCTATAATCCATACCTCCAAGTCTGACTCTCTCATAAAAAAGGAAAAAATAAAGTTTAAAAAAACTAAAAGGAATAAAATCAAGCCTGTAGCTAAGACTGAGAATTTTAGACCAGGCTGAAAACAATAATGTGATTTTTTAAAAAATAAACCTAAAACAAAGTGTCAAATAAACATAAAAACAATGAAAAAATAGCTACCAGGCAGATAAAAAAATAACATTGAAATAAACAGGGGAATATATTACTACCAGAAAAAAAGGAATTAAAGATTAAATGAGGGATAAAAAAAACCCCAAAGGGGTTAAATAGCTGTCCCAAGATCACATGACCTAGAAGAAGTAATTGCGGTCTTAATTTGGCTCAGGTTCCAAAGCCTATATCCTCAGGTACTACACAACACTTCCGCCGTAGTCACACCTGCGTGCCTAGAATAACCACTTGAATTTCCCAGTCAGATTCATCACATAACCTTACTGATTATCTGCACATTTGTTCCTACATGAAACCAGAACCTGCTGTGTTTTCTATGTTCTGATACCAGGTTCATTACCTCCAAATGGTCTACAAAGTTAGACCTTAGCATCCTTCTCAATTTCCCCCTCATAAAATCAGCATCTCAATAAAGCAGTTAAAAAAAAATTCTCCCTCATGGATGCTCCAACCTAACTCAACACATCTAAGTAATTGACTGTATCATTCTCCATCAGAATTGCCTCAAAAATTTTGTATCTTCTCTGAGTCTTCTCCCCTGGAGGCTAATGGGACTGAGGAGCTGGGACAGGGGTTTATACCTAAGGAAGACCTTCCTCATACAAGGGGCCAAAGGATGTTGGGAACAGAAAGCAATACAGAGCCAGAACTTCTTAGCTCCAGGGCTTGGCTTCAGTGAATGTTCTGCCTCCCCTCCAGTAAATGGAGTTTTGCTAAAGGAAACAAAGCAGTGGTTTCCTTGGACTCTTCCAGTTACAGTCTCCACCCTAAGTCACTCTCACTCCTCAGAGAATGTGCCAGCTTCTCGGACAGCTGGCTGTCTCACCTCACCCTGCTCTGCTAGACCAGGAAGCACAAACACCCCTCTCTCTCTGCCTCCCCTTAGCTCAGAAGCAGCAGGCTTCCCCAGTCCCAGGCATCTAAGCCAGTATCTGTGGAATTCCGTGACCTTTCGTGCTCATCTCATCACCAGCATCATCATGCTGCGATGCCTTCACCTCTCACTTTGTTCCAACACCACGTGATTTACCCGTAGTTATCTCCTAGTCACTCTATGAGGTAGACACTGCCATTAAACATTTTATTATGAGAAGTCTGGGACACTGAGAGGTGAAGTAACCTGCATGACGTCTCACAATAAGCCGTGGTGGGACTGGAATTCCAGTTCGGACTGTCTGACTCTGGAAGCAAACAATGAGCCACTATACCAAAAGGCATGACTGGAAACACCTCCCTGTGACTGACGTTCCTCTTTTGATCGGGAGAAGTTGGTCATCCATTGTGAAAACCTTGATTTTCCAATGTCACTCTTAGTTTTTATCATCTGTTTATAAGACCCTTTACTTTTCAGGTTTTAAGATCTTGTCCTCTTCAGCCTTAAAGGCAAAGTACATTTGAAAGAAACAAATAATGGCTGCTTAGTCACAATGATTCATGTGATGTTAAAGCTTCAGCCTCTGAGTTACCTAATTCTGTCCACAACAAGCATTTATTCTTTCCAGTCCTGAGCCTGACTGGTAATATAGCTGCTTTGGTATATGCTGATGTCCACGTCCCTCCCGCTGCCATGTATTTGGATCCCTTAGATGCTTATAACCTGCCTAGGACCTTTTGTGCACTATACTCATTAAGTGACAAATTTAGGAGACCAGATGCCATGATTGACCACATATCTGCCAAAGTTCTGTGCACTAGCAATTTGGATTATAAAGACTGCTTTCCCAAGCTCTTTTCTTTGGTGGGTAATTCTGTCAAAACCAATGGCTGTCCTAATCAGATAATGTAAAGTGTGAAATCAGGGGCAGTTTTATTTATGACTGTAATCAGTCGGAGGTACAGCATTCCTGGCTACTTACTAACTCTAACTTCCCTATCAACATTTTTGAGATAAACATGCTAAACCAGATTGAAATGACCATTTATTGCTTGACTGTACTCTTAATACTAATAGTGCTGTCCCTGAATTGACATTAGGGTGAAAAAAGGCAAAATAAAAAAGCTATGACTGACAGAAAGTCTGGTGAAATTACCGGAGAAAAAAACCTCAACTATAATTTAATTGATGTATGTTTGAGGGTCAAAATCATTTGTAGAGTACAAGAACAATAATTAAAATAAAATTAAAAATGCTTTGTAGATTACTTATTGTTGTTTCCAATATATTATATTATGATAGATCTCTTTTACAGCTTTGTATTTAGGTACAAAATCCAGTATGAAAGAATTGAATGACAGTTTTTATTAACTCAAAATTTTCTTCATGAGATATATGAGTCAATCACACAATTCTCTGAGAGCATTTCATAATTTTAAAGACTCCCAGAAAGCCCAGTGGGGAATGCGACTCTATTCACATCAGTACTTCAAACTTAATTTGTAGCATCTTCAAAAAAGGGAAACACTGAATCTCCCTAAACACAGGAGACTATTTGTCTGGTAAATATTCCTTAAATATTCTCTTGAGTTGTGTTAACATATTATAGGGCTATTAGCTTTAGCACTTACATGAAAAATAAGCAGGTTTAAGGTACAACTATTTGACAGATTATCTTTGTATCTTTTTTCATCTAACTGAGAAAATGCTTAAGAATAAGAATTCAGACACTTCCGGCCAAGATGGAGGCGTAGGTGGACACAATGTGCCTCTTCACAAAACCAAAATTAAGGACAACAGAGATTTAGAAACAAGAAAACAACCAGAACTGAGAGAAAATTGAACTGTATGGAAGTCTGACAACCATTCATCCAGACCAGTAAGAGGGGTGGAGTTGCGGCAGGAAAAAGTGTTGGTTGGTGTAGCCAGGTGCACAGGCAGCAGTGGCTGGCAGATCCCAGGCGCACAGGCGGCGGCTAGTGGACCCTGGGCACGGGGTGGCAACAAGCAGAACCAGTGAGACCGAGCAAGGTGGCTGGCTGACTAGGTGGTCCCACATTCATATGCAGATAATCCAGGCTAAGGGGAAGCGGAAGGGACTGGAATCAGAGAGAGCGCCATTGTTCCCTCTCCCATTCTGCCCCCACATACAGCGTCACAACCCAGCGACTGGGCTGCCCCTCCCCAAAACCTAACGCTCCACCCCTCACTACATAATAGGCGCGACCAGACCAAAAAACAAACAAACAAAATCCCGAAAATGGCTCAAATGGGAGAACAGATCAAAACCCCAGAGCCAATTCATCTAAGCAACCAAGAGATAGCCAACCTATCAGATGCATAGTTCAAAGCACTGGTGATCAGGATGCTCACAGAATTGGTTGATTTTGGTCACAAATTAGATGAAAAAATGAAGGCTACACTAAGTGAAATGAAGAAAAATGCACAGGGAACCAATAGTGATGGGAGGAAAAATGGGACTCAAATCAATGGAGTGGACCAGAAGGAAGGAAGGAAGGAACAAACAAACAAACAGAAAAGAATGAAGAAACAAGAATTCAAAAAAAATGAGGAGAGGCTTAGGAACCTCCAGGACGTCTTCAAACATCCCAGCATCCCAATTATAGGGGTACCACAAGGGGAAGAAGAAGAGCAACAAGTGGAAAACGTATTTGAACAAATAATAAAGGAGATCTTCCCCAATCTGGCAAAGGAAATAGACTTCCAGGAAGTCCAGGAAGCTCAGAGAGTCCCAAAGAAGTTGGACCCAAGGAGGAACACACCAAGGCACATCATCATTACATTAGCCAAGATTAAAATGAAGGAGAGAATTCTAGAAGCAGCAAGGGATAAAGGGACAGTCACCTACAAAGGAGTTCCCATCAGACTGTCAGCTGATTTCTCAAAAAAGACCTTACAGGCAAGAAGGGGCTGGAAAGAAGCATTCCAAGTCATGAAAGTCAAGGACCTACATCCAAGATTGTTCAATCCAGCAAAGCTTTCATTTAGAATGGAAGGGAAGATAAAGCACTTCTCAGATAAGGTCAAGTTCAAGGAG
>PVKU01006380.1:0-105019 GCA_004027475.1 Anoura caudifer
GCGGCCTGTGGTTCAGGGCTGTGTGTATTTTCAGACAACTGACTGGTTTCCAAAGTCAGTGGACACCGTGGGACCACAGAGGGCTCTACGTGTGGGCACGGTCCCCGGGGTGCGCCCTGACCTCTGCGCGCCCCTGGCTGGTCCAGAGGTCAGGGCGCACCCTGGCTGCTGACCTGTGTTTGCTCACCGTGGGATTTCAGCACCAGGAGCTCGACTCTGTGTGAGACAAAGCTCAGAACGCATCGTGCAACAGGAATTCGATGAAAACTCCCCCTGTGGCCTAATTAAATTATTCCCCCTTCCCACCCAGCCTCGCTGCCCCCAAATGGTTTGGATACATGCACCATTCCATTAGAATGCAGTTAATCTTGAATATATTTTACCATGAAATATGAGCACAGTAATTACAGAATTTTCCATTCAGCATCCCCTATCATGTTCCGAGCGTACTGGATTCTCTTAGAAGAGCTTTTAACTGTTTTCATATGGGCTTCGGCTGACATCCTAAAAGACTTGAAATAGCCAATATTTTCCCTGCATCCAAACTAGTCAAGTTCTCTCTCCTTTTTTCTCTCTTATTTTTCCTTTCTTTCTTTCTTTTGCTTTTTTACTACAAGTTTTAAAAGAAGGCGAAGCCACAGGTATCAGCTGATAGGAAGTCCGAGTTATTTAGGCTCACCTGTTGTAGGGAGGGGGAGGTGGTCCAGGGGGTCTCCCGGGTGATGGGCATCGTCAGGGTGGTGGGCAGACAACCCTGGCGCTGGCTGGTGGCCAGGCCAACAGACCCAGTGCACAGCGACCTGGAGAGTGGCTGGTGCTGGCCAGGAGTCCACACTGGCCGAGGGTTGGCGGCCTGCTTCCCTGGACAGAGGCGGGGTTTCCACTGAGCTTCGATTCTTGGCTCCATGTCAGGTCCTTGTTCTGTGTGTGCAGTCTTTTGCCGGGGCGTCTGCTGGTGCGCACGGGCACACGGGGCCTTCTGCTCCGCGGCGTTCGGAGGGGCCACCATCCGCAGGGTGTGGGTGTGGTCTGCCCCACGGCAACCAGTCTCACTGGGCCTGGGGCCCGGTCAGATGAGGCCACAGCTCCCTCGTCCCGGACCTGCCATTGCTGTCTGCTTTGCTTTTCTTTCCCTTCTGTTCAGAATATCACTTTGCTCCCTTCGGACAAGTGGGAAGGACAAGAAAATGAAAAAATGGCAAGTGGCCGGGAGAGGTGTTTATTTGCGCTGGCTTGGCAGTCTTACCTTTAACAAGAATGTCTTTACGTCGTCCAGCGTCTGCTAATGGTGCGGCCCACGCTGCCCTGGGGTCCTGCGTTTGGGTCTGACCCCCCCTCAACAGCGGTTCTCAAGCCCCTGGGGGCACAGAGGACGCCTGGGGGGGGCGGGTGGGAGATGAAGAGAAGCCCCTCTCTTTGTCATCTCAGCCATGTCAGTGGGTGCCAGGGGTTATTTTTATCTCCACTTTGTGAGAAACCGAGTCACAGAGAAGCAGATAACCTGCCCAAGGTCACATGTTCAGCCAGGGTCACAGAACTAGGATTGGGACCCCCCCTTGGGGGAGGGGCCGGGGGAGGGGCCCGTGGGTCCATCCCATCCACTGGCCTTTCACGCTAAGACGTTTGCTCCGTGCCCAGCAGGGAGCTCGGCATTCGACCGGGGCCACTTCATCCAGTCCCCACGCCTACCCGCAAGGTCATCATGGCCATTACTGCCCCTACTTTGCTTGTGAGTTTTTCAGAGATGAGCTCCCTGTACCATCTGGGGTTGCTCAGTGGGTGAGTAACAGCTCAGGGATTAGACCCGGGTATGAGTCCAGGGCTTGAGCAGCTAACCTCCACCCAGTTAAACGATCGTCGCTTTGCATCCTTCACCTTTCTCTGCGCCCTGAGCAGAGACAGTCCCCCCTCCCCCTGTAGTTACTCCAAGGCCTTCACACTGGGTGTCCTGGAGATAGAGATCCGCCCCTCCTCGCAGGCAGGCGGGCTCTCACTCCTGTTTGCACACAGTCTCTCCAGGCTCCCTGCCGAGCGGGGTGAGTTGAGACAGGCACGCTAAGCCAGCTTCCCTGCCCGGGCAGCACGAGCTGGCGCGGCTGAGCCTCTCGCCTAGGACGTGCCCTCCCAACTCCCTTCTTGGTCGGGGCGGTTCCTCCATCGTGTGATGCTGAAAGTGGACCTTTCTCCCAGTCTCTCTGGCTGCGTTTTCCCTCAGCCTGCTACCCTGACTCAGGAGCTGGTGGTGGACTTCACCACCCTCGCCCTTTGGGCCAAGGTCACGGTGTCCCTTTGGAAACTTGGCCAAATCGTCCCAACTCCATGTGCCTGGGTTTTCTCAAAGACCAGTCCCCAGAGAAGTGGGAGGTGTCACCCACCAGGCACACCAGCCACGTTGAGGGGCTGTGAGCACAGACTTGGCCATCCACCCAGTGGTGGTTCGGATCTGCTCACCCGTGGAACCGGCGCTTTGCCATGGGAGAGCTCCCTCAGCCTCACCGCACATCAGCTTCTCCGTCTGTGAGGCATGAGTAAAAAATGTCTCCGTGTCATAGGGTTTTAAAGCGATACATGAGATCATAGTCAGGAAAATGTCAGTGTGGTATTTGGCACAGCAAGGGCCCGGGAATGTCAGCCGTCCGAGTGAATCTGCCCTGCGCACAACGGCATTCGCCCTGCGGGCAGAGAGAAATTCCTGCTCGCGGTGCCAGCTGAGCCCGCCCAGAGCAGATGATCGAAAGTCTGGACGGTGCTGGCCCATCGTTTTCACGGGATGGCCAAACAGTTTCAACTCTGCCACTGTGCACTCCGAGACTCAAGCCTGAGGAGTGGGAAGGAGGAGGAGAGAGAGGTTAGCCAGGCGCAGGCCAAGCAGGCCGGGCAGGCAGGCACCCCGTCCCTCAGGAGCCAGCCCCGGGGGGTGCTCACAGGCGCAGACGCTGGCGAGCATCCCCGCGCGGAGAGACGGCGGTTGAGCAAGGGTCTGCCTGTCCAAACCGCTCAGCGTCTTGCCCACCCGAGGAGTCGCCCTGACGCTTCTCAGCACTGGTTCTTCTGCCTTCCGCCCCCACACATCAGGAATTTCTGCTCGTGAGGACCTCCCGGGCCAAGGCGTCTCGCTTTTGGCTGGAGCTTCGCAGGCCATCGGCACCAGGAGGCGTTTTCTCGTAACTGGAATGCCGTGGGGTTGTGCCGGGAAGCCTGCCCAGCTCGACACCCGTGCTGGGATTTGAACTCTCCTCCTTGTCGTTCTGCAAGTGAGCTGCCCATAGTGTAGCCAGTGCACACAGGTGCTCGTTTCAATTTAAATTAATTAAAATGAAACGCAATTTAAAATTCAGCCTGATCAGCCGCGTCGCAAGTGCTCAGCAGGCGCACGTGGCTTGCACGCCCGCAGCTTGTGGTCCCCGTGATTCGTGCTCCCCTGCGTTGGCCACAGCAGACAGAGAATATTGACAGGCTCCCCATGAAGTCCACTGGGCAGTGCGGCTCTGAGACAGAAGTTCAAGTGTCAGGGAACAAATGGTTTATATGAAAATCATGTCCCGGCAACGGGCTTGGGTGACGTGGGAATCTGCACGACCACTGTCGGGATTTAAACACGTTGTAAATTCTTCAACACACCACCTCTCCAAACGTGGGACCAGACACCCGTGGTCTTGCGTGGGGGCCAGCCCTGGTGGCCTCTTCTAACAAATGGCAGAGGGGGAAGGGAGCTGTGTGGTTTCCGGGTCCCTGCTGGGGAGGGTGGGTGTGTCTGCTCCCCATCAGGGCCCAGGTGCCTGTGGGTGCCCTGGCCAGCAGCTGCCACACAGCCTCCCTGACACCAGCCCTGAACTTGGCCATGCAGCACACAAATCCCTGGAGCCAAGCTGGTGAGAGCTTCCGTGGGTGTGGGCCTCTTGGATTGGCGGAACGAGAGACAAAGATAAAAGCAGGTGAGGCCCAAGGTGATGCACGAGACGGCCTGATCCCATCAGTCCTTGAGTCAGTCAGCACTGATTTTACTGTCTGTCTGATTATTACATCACTTTCAAGGTGATGGCTGCCAGCCTCTCGACAGACTGAGGCCAGGGAGGCAGGGGACTGGGCCCAGTGACCATCAGCCACTCCGGAGGCTCCATGGACATTCCGTGGGTCATCCTCTCCCCAGCAGGGCTGCCCACCCCACTCTTGGCCAGTGCTTCAGTGGGGACGCTGGCCAGGCTGAGACTGATAGTAGCTATCGGAGGGTCTGAGCCGAGTCTCCCTGCCGGGTGGGCCGGTGCTCACTGCATCTTCCTGGACACTCTCCATCATTGGTTGTCATGGGAACAGCAAGAAACTGTCAGCGCTCACCCTGGGTTTCCGCCGACCTCTCTCAGCCCGTGGGACGGGGCCACGTTGCTGGCTTCTCCTGGTGATGGATGGGTCAGCCCCCTAACTACTCTGGTACTGTCCTTCACCGTCGCCGTGAAGGGAAGGAAGTGGCCCCACCTTGGTCGCATGCATCCAGCTGGCCCTGTCACCGTGTGCCCTTTGCCACACTGGCTCTTCGGGGGCAGCATGAGTGACAACGCACTCAGGGTCTCGATCCCTGTCCGCAAGGCCGGCTCCACATTCCAGAGCCGGTCGGTGTCACCGCATCCTCGTCCGCCCCACCCACGGACTGGAGAAGACCATCAGTTGATCGCATCCACGGAGGCAGGAAAGGTATTTGGTAAAACCCAGCACTTGCTCCTGATAAACACTCTCAGCAAACTTGGATGGGAGGGGAACTTCCCCAGCTAGATAAAGAACATCAACCAAAAATCTCCGCAGCCGATGTCGTCCCTCACCACCCGATGAAGACGCTTCTCCCCGAGGTCAGAGACGAGGTGGGCGTCCCTTCTCGCCCCTCTGACAGGCTCTGGAAACTCCGCTGCTGTGATAGGGTTAGAAAGGAAATCAAACACCACAGCCTGGGACGAAAGAAATAAGACCATCTCTGCTCACAGATGACATGATTATCTGTGTAGAAAATGCCAAAGAATTGGGAAAAACCCCACAAAATAAAAGAATCCCTCCCACAACGAATAAGTGCGCACAGCAAGCCCCTAATAACAGGCTAACGTACAAAATTGGATGGTTTTCCCATGCACCAGCTGAGAGCAACTGGAATTCCAAATTTAAAAGATTATCATAAAAAAAAATGCTAGGTGTCAGTCCAACAAAGAAGTAGAGGATCTCTATGCATGAAACTACAGACCTGATAAAAAAAATCAGAGGATCCAAGTAAGTTGGGGTCCAGTCTGTGTTCCTGGGCAGGACGCTCGATGTTGCTCAGACGTCAGTCCATCCGGTTTGAGCTGGCGAGTTCCCAGAACCCAGGTCTGGGCCCCGCACGCGGCCTCACCGACGCCGACAAACAGATCCCCGCGTGCGCGGAGACCGGCGCACGCCCGACTCCCCGACACCGAGCGGAAGGCCAGCGGCAGCTTGGAAGGAGCCATGCTTGTCTGGCTTCCAGACTGACGACAAAGCTACGAGAGGAAGCACCGTTTCCACCGGAGAGGCGTGCGGGGGAGGGAGCAGATTCGCCCGGCACACTCACCTGAGCTTGGAGCAAGAAGCCGGGGCCGTTCGAGCAGGAAGGACAGTGTTTTCGTCCAACGGGACCGGACAACTGGACATCCTCATGCAAAGGAAAAAAAAAATCTAGACGCAGATTTTATGCCTTTGACAAAAATTAACTCAAAATGGGTCATAGACCCAAATGAATATATACAAAACTGTGAAACATCTAGATGAAAATATTGGGGGGAAATCCAGCGACCTTTGGGTTTGATGATGAGATTTTGGATGCAACACCAAAAGCAAGACCCATGAGGGCAGAGCCGAGTTGGGTTTTATAAAAATTAAAAGCGTGTGTTCTTTGAGAGGCACCGGTACAGGTTTCAAAGAACAAGCCAGAGGCTGCGAGAAGACATCTGATGAAGAACGCGCATCTAAAACGCACAAAGAACTCTCTAAACTCCACATGAGGAACCAAACAAGCCAACAGAAAAGGTCAAAAGACCCAAGCAGACACCTCCCTAAGGAACATCACACGGCAAATAAGGTCTGTGTGGCAAATGAGCAAATGAGAAGATGCTCAGCATGATTTTCCTAAAAAAAAATTCATGGATTTTAGAGAGAGAGGGAGAGAGAGAGAGAGAGAGAGAAGCAAGGGGATCGAACCTGCAACCTTGGCGTAGGGGGACAGCGCTCTCACCACCTGAGCCACCTGGCCAGGGCCTCCCAGCGTCATTGTTTTCCTTCGGGAATTGCAAATCACAACAGGGAATTGCAAATCACAACACTGAGGAGTCTCGCCTACTCGAATAGCTGGAATTCTTTAAATTGCAGCCACAGGTGCTGGCAGGAGCTCCCGCCCGCCGGTTGCCAGTCGAAATGGAAAAAGGCGCGGCAGCTTCGGGAGACAGACTGGCCGCGTCTCGCAAAGCTGGACAGGGTCTCACCCCGTGGTTCGGCAGCCGCGCTCCCGGAAATTTGCCCACCTGGCATGAACGCGCGCCGTTGGCACGGCGCCCGTGTGGGGCCGCCCACGGCAGCTGGGCCCCACCACCCAGACCTGAGAGCAGCCCGGGCGTCCTGGAGGCCAGGCGTCCACCGACCACACCTCCCGGGGGAGGGAGTCCCAGCCGGCGAGGAGAGGAAATGCGCTTTTGAGGCATAAAGATGGAAGGCTGTTCCTGGGATGCTGCTTGGTGGAGGCGGCCCGCATGCAACGGCCATGCAGTGTGAGAGTCCAGGGACGGGAGGGTCTGGTCGAGGGAAAGGGGAAGCAGCAGGAGGGGGGCCGGCGGTGGCCTGGGGGCCGCTGGGAGGGGGCAAAGCGTTGTGGGCTGTCCTGTGGGATTCTGTAAGCGCAGATGCCAGGCTCCGAATTTGTCAGGACCCACTGGGTTTGTAGCCCAAAGAAAACCACGATGCCTGCAAATGTAACAAAGAAAGCTGTGCAGGAGGGGGGATCCCAGGACGGAGCGCTCAGTGTGCTGACCCCACTGAAAACGCAGGAGACACCCTCGCTGGGGGTGGGGTGGGGGTGGGGAACCTCTGACTTAGCCACTGGGGGCGCACAGGGCTGGGGACGCGATCCAGAAGGCAAAACTCTGTCTCAGCAGGGGAGGGACCTCAGCCATGGACTCCATTCCACGCAGATCTGCCTCCCTGACAGTGTGCGAGTCACCTCCGCCTCGGAGCCTCCCCCCCACACCCACGACCCTGGCCTCGGGGTGAGGAAACAGCAGACAAATCCCTCCTGAGGGACAGTCTCCAAAATACCTGCTCAGCCCTCCGCAAGATGGACCCGGGCACAGGACAAGGAGGCGCCCAGGGGAGAGGAGCCGGAGACCTGAGGACTGAAAGGCACGGGGCAGCCTGGACGGGACGCGAGGTCAGCAAAAGGACAGGAGGTTAAAAACACCTAAGGGCCTCTTCGTGGAGCAGGAACTCCACCGAGTGAGGATGGATCGATGTTGGTTGCGGGGAAACCACCACGCTCCCCGGAGACAGCTCGATAGCAGAAGCCCAGCTCAGGTGGGGGAGGCGGGCAGGTGGGACGCCTCGGAGGACCCTCCCTATTTAATAAATCTAAACCTGTGCTTAAAAACAAAGTTTGTTTCTTAAAAAAGTCTGTTTCTTAACAACGAAAACTGAGTAGAAGGCCGCACACTGCGGGCAGCCGGGGGCGGGGGATTGGGTCTCGGGGCAGCTGTGCTTTGAGCCCTCTCACCGGGCGAGAAATTTCGGGTGCTTCAAGGTGCTCCCTGAGTAAAGGCGCGTCTGACACGTGGTGCTGGGCACCCCCCATGGGCCGTCACGCCCCCGCCCACGAGGTGATGCAGGGTGGCTGCCACGGGCGTGGCCACTCCTGGAGAGCTAAGGTGGGCGCAGGTGCGGACGGAGCCACGGGTGGGGCACAGGTACAGAAGCACATGGTACCTTCTTACCTTTCTCGCTGCACCTCTGGGGCCATATACGTGGTGCCCCTTGGAGGTGATGCTGGAGGCCCTGGTGGCTGCAGGGGCTCACAGCCCCCCTCACCTGCCCCACGTGACAAGCCCTGATTGTGCTGATGGAGCTCAACTGCCAAGTCCGGGGCCTGGGGGCCGAAGGGGCAGAAGCCAAACCCTGACCCCTGAGATCAGGATCCCTACCCAGGTCCTTCCCAGCACGGTAACTGCACCCTCCGAACATGGGCACACGTGTGCCGTTTCGACTGCATTTCAGGGTAAAGGGGAGTATCCTCCTGGGTATCCCCAGCTGCTCAGCCAGGTAGCCACGCCTCGATGACCGAAGCTGATTCCGAGTTTGGGGACATTGGTAGACTCGGGAAGAGAACACGTTTTAAGATCCCGTTCATTCTGAGTCATGCATTTCAGATTTCCGTCTGCCTTTCCTCTCCATTTTGTTTAAACCTGAACTAGGGGTCAACACCAGGGCACCTGTGTGGGCGGCAGACCCCACGCCCCCGGGTCGCCCCTGGGAAGGTCGCTGCGGGACCAGGCAGCCCCGTTACGGGGCTTCGTTCCCTTTAAGCTCTCCGAAGCCTCTTCTGTTTTATTTTTATTTGGAAATTGTGGCTGAAACCTGCCTTGTTTACTTCCTAATGCTGTTTTGGGGTGGCGAGGTTGTTAGACAGCGTGGGGTGTGCGTGGGGCGGGGAGCCGGCCAGCCACCCTCACAGGAGCAGGCTCCCCCACGGAAAGGAGGTGGGCCCCAGACGGCCCCCTAACCGCTCTGTGGGAATGTTTGTTCCGATCGCAAACAGATGCCAAGAGCCGAAATGCTCACACCACCCTGCTGAAGAATGTGTGGCAGACAAACGTAAAGCAGCATGAGCTGGCCGTGTGCGTGCAGCGTGGACGTCGCTTCACCAATTCAGGTGAACAGCAGGTAAGACCGTATCCATGGAAACAGAGCCTGAAATTTTAACCAGGGAGACAGGCTCTTTCAGTCCCATTTCCACAGTGAAGTAAAGGTTGTCTTCGCAACGCCGTTGACGGCACGGGGCCAGGAGAGCGGCCGGCCGGCTCAGCGAGCGGCTTTCCAACCCGACCTCATCGCTGGGGACGGGGGTCGCAAGACCCGGTTCGCTCTCCTTTCGGAACAAAGAGCAGCGTCCTGTGCCCAGGACTGACTCCAGCGCAGGCGGGGCCCGCCGCGTGGACTTTGAAGATGAAGCTGATCTGAAAGTCACTCCCAGTTGTCTCCTGGAGAATTTTCAGTTAGGAAAAGAGCAGACAATTTCAGCCGCTTCGCATTCCCCGCCCCGTCAACATGATCCGCGGTTACACCATTTTTTGAATTGATCTCCGTTCATTAGCGCCAAATGAGAGGCATAATTGGGCTCTAATTACCCTGGCATCTGAGTAAGGCGTAGCCTAAATTTTCCGTTTGGCTCCAACGTCTTAATAATTAAGCTGCATCTCTCCTGCTGTCTAATTGAAGAACCTGAAGGAGGAAGAGTGGAAAAACCCCACCCGCTGACCTGCAGCCTCCCGCAGGCGGCCGCTGGGTTCCCGTCAGAGCCCGGTGGGGGTGGAGGGGGCGGATCTGAGCGAGCAGCGATGCCACGCATGGGCAGGCTCACCGTGGACGGTGTCGAAGGCCAGTGTGGAAGGGAGCAGGCCCGTCCGGCGGCGGCCGGTGCCTCGGCTCCGATCGGTGTTGATAGGGTGGCTGCCAGCCCCTCGAGAAACCTGGACGACGCTGTAACACTGGTAACTTCTTTTCACGTGAAACCCTGGACGGTCTTCAGGACCCGTTGAAGTTCATCATCTCAGAGGACCTGGGGGGGAAGCGGTTTGGAGCGTCAGGCACCAGTCCTGGGGTGGACGGTGGCATTCCCCGGGGCCACCACCGACCGCCTCGGTCGGTTCAACCTGTGCAGATTGGCTCGCTGCTCCTCGGCTCATTGTTCTCCTGAAAAACAGACGTGATCAGCACTTCCCTCTCAGGGTGACCGTGAAGATGACCCTCGTCAGTGTGTGTACGGCGGACAGCAAGCTCGCCATGCACGGCAGCTGAGGGGCGAGGCTCTCAGGAAGCCGCCGAACCCCAAGCCCAGCCATGGGGCCCAGAGCCGCAGCCTCACGCAGCGGCCCAGGGGCAGGGTGTGGCCTGCGGCCGGCTTCTCTCTGGCTCACACACTACGAGTGCTTTTATATTTTTGAAAAATAAGAAGAAATATAATAATTAGTTGCATGTGAAAATCATGCAACATTCAAATTTCATCATCCAAAATAAGGTTTGGTGGGAGGAGACCACACCCCGCGTCTGTGCCTCCCCCCGGCCTCTGCGCCCCGCAGGGCCCCGCGGCTGTGGCCACGCTCCTCCGCCCTGCACAGCCAGGGGTGTTCGCTGCATGGCCCCGCGCAGGAAGGGGCTGCCAAGCCCTGGCACGGATGTTAAGTTACGAGATCAGCGCCCCGCAGCAGGACAGCTCAGGGGTAGGGAACCAGAGTGCAGTCCCCAGGTACCGGAGGGGAAAGCAGGGTCCCGCTCTGGAGCTGGACAGACCCGGCTGGAGTTTGGTGGCCCCGGACAAACCACCACCGGAGCCTGGCGGGGCTGGGGACTGGCCTCCCGCTCTGGAGACAGGTTGTA
Organism: Anoura caudifer; assembly: GCA_004027475.1. Classification (NCBI taxonomy): domain Eukaryota; kingdom Metazoa; phylum Chordata; class Mammalia; order Chiroptera; family Phyllostomidae; genus Anoura; species Anoura caudifer. The sequence goes on from PVKU01006380.1 coordinate 10,630, forward strand.
GTAATGATAACGCTGCCTTCGGCGAGGTTGTTTCAAGACTGTATCAGACAACGTATAAAACACTGTGTCTTCAGTAAGTATCAAAGGTGGAGGATGACATAGAACTATAAAATACCAAACAAAGTTCAAGAGCGTAGGCCTGAGAATCAGGGGAACATAACACAAGTCCAAGTTCAGGAGGGACGGAGGGCAGAGCAGGAGGGAGGAGGAAGGACAGGGAGACAAGGCGTCTGGACTTCCCACCCTCGCCAGCAGCTCCCACCCCAACAGGGTCTGACCTGGGCTCCCGGCTTCAGCTGTGCCTCGGGTCTGTGTTGTGTTTGTCCCTGAGGGTACGGTCAGGATGGGAGCGTGCGGAGGGGACCAGGGGTGACGTGTCCTGTTAGGTGTGAAATTCCAGGGGCACCGCTGAGCGGACTGGAGCAGCTGGGTGGCCCCCGAGGTCAGGGGTAGGCTCAGGAGGAGATTAGGGAGGCCAAGCGTGGGGACAGGGACCGGCCCGGTGTCCCTTTGATGGCCATTGCCACCCCTGACCTGTCGACCTGTCGCTCACGCCTGACAGAGTCCGTGAAGCAAATGCTGACCTCGCTGGCCTGGTCTCGAAAAGAGACTTGTTCTCCCAAAGCCCCGCAAAACGCCCTTCGGCCCCAACCAACTTCCCTGAAAAATTCAAGACCTTTCGCAACATCCGTGTTTCCTTCGGCACCAGGACGCAACACGGAACACGCGTGTCCTTACAAAGGAGGGAACACGGCTGCTGCACGGCGCGAATTGTTGATGTGTTTTGGAGCCTGCGTGGAATGAGACCTCGGGGAGGGAAGAGAGCGAACGCAGAGACGCATCTGAAGGAAACTCGATTTACAGGCACAGTTAAACCCCTATGAAATGACCCTGGCCAAATAACAGTAATTCGAACAGGCTGACTATAAATTAGAGGAAATTGAGTTCACTGAAGTTGTTTAATGGCCGGGCGAGGGGGGGCGGGTGATTCTGAAGCTGCGTCCCTCACGGCGCCCTCCGCGAATGACTGGCCCGATCTTCAACGTGAAGGTGACCTGGATGGAGCTCGGCGCGCCTTGTGGCAAGACAGGGAGGCCATCGCCCTTTGGGCGCTCCGCAGAAGCAAGCCCCACAACCACCTCTAACACAATGAAGCATCGCGTTTGGCCGCCCCTGCCCCCCCCCCCCCACGTGGGCACGATGCCGCACCGGCTCACCCGCCCGGCGCCGTCGTCCTGAATGAGTCACGTCACCGGCCCTGACTGTCCGAAGCTCCCGCTCCTCACCGGCCATTGCTCCTGGGACGGCCGCCGGGTGTGGTCCTTCCCGGCGACCTCGCGCTTCCCCCCATGTCTGTTCCATCCGTCCTCAAACCCTGACCTCCACCCTGGGCCAGAGCCGTGGCTCCTCCCTAAGCAGGCTCGTCCTGCACTGTAGGGAACAGGTGAGCTTTGCCAAAATCAACGGACTCCCAAATGGAACAGAATCACTAATGGTGCCCAATTTGGGATGTCTTGGATGTGCTTTCACTTTCTTTTCCCCTGCTCGCCATTCTGGAGGTCTGGGTGGCCACGCAGTGACTTGCCGCTCTGCTCTCTGCACCTGACCTTGGGGAGGGGTAGCCTTGCTCCGGAGAGACCAGAAGCTGGGGGAACGGGCTCCACCCAGTCTCCTTGTCCCCTCCGTCCCGCCCGCTCAGAACTCGCGGACAGAGCCGGTCTCACCGCTACCTCGATACACATCGAGCCCCACGCTGGCTTCGACGTATCTGGACACGTGTTAAATCTGCGGACGCCCTGCCCGCAGCAGGGCCTCATCGATAAACTGACCGTGCGCCGTGCTGTCTGTGGAAGGGACTGTCCCTCCCACGGAAACGCGACCGCAAACTCAAATGCTGACAGCAGCGCAGAAAACAGTCGCGCCCTTCGCTTCCACAGAGATAGGGCCCTTCCCCACAGTTCCTGAAAGTCTGAGTCAGCTGTTCCTCATTTGCGCATCTCTGAGTCGCGGACCCAGAACAATGTTCTCACTCTGCGGAAAGCGCTTGTGCAAGCCGTGACACCATCGTTTTAGACGCGGAGAACGTAAGTCAGGTTTGGCAAAGTCAAAACGACTAGTGTCAGGCTGCCTGACCTCAGGTGGGCTGTTGGCTGCAGCTGCCACCCCCGGCCTGAGACACGTGCGGAGACCGAACCGGAACGAGCCCGTGAAGCCGGAATTCAGCGGCTAAACGGTCCTCATGGGAAACTCGGAGCAGCTATTCCCGTCACTCGGAGCGAGGAAGGACTGAGTCTGATATTTGGATGTGCGTTCCGCCGAGTCCGCTACGCAATGTCATCCAGTGATATTAGTGATAAGTTTCCCCTTGAAAGTCAAAAAAGAACACATGAAATGAGTTATCTGAAATCCAAATTAAATGTCCAACAGACGAATCTTAAGTGTTTTCTGGCAGGATGCACTCTGTCGTTGTGGCTAGTCTGAAACATCTCGGACACTTGCACCCACACAAGAGAAAGATAACTATTTTAAAGGCAGGGACGTGCCTGAAGGAAGTGATCCCTTGATGAAAATTGTGCTAGAAAATCGTGAGGAAAGACAGAAATCCATAGAAAACAACGCAAGATCTTCGGCCAAGCCAGAAAACGGTTGACCAGAGAGCGTGAGACCCCTCGATAGCATCGAAGATGGGGCGACTCCAACCGTGCAGAATTGGCACGCACTTCAGTTTTCCGTGAGTTTGTGACACGAGGCACACACCCCAGTCAGTCCTCTGGGTGCGTGTTGCCTGAAATCACTCCCGAATTTACTAAGAAACACCAAACCAAATTTTAAAAATTACATTGGTTAGATACTTTTTAACCTTCTACAGGTGCCCAAGAAGAATTTCAGCTAGACGCGAAACACGAGATTCCGTCATGATGCATGGTATTTCGGTTACGTTAGCTAGAAGTTAAAAGATAATGGAACTTTCAAACAACCGACACATGATTTCCCGGCCGCGCTGCTCTTCTGTGAGAGTCACAGTGAACTGTTTGTGCTCGGAGTTCTCCGGAAGGTTCTGTGAAGAGCAGCATGGGTGCAGTTGCTAAGAATCATTTGATGGATGGGCAGTCGCCCGAAGTCATCCCTGGCCTGCGGGAGCGTTCACAGAAACGGGAGACGGTGGTGTTGGCGTCGCTGGGCCACGGCAGAGTTCTACGCAGCTTGCCCGTCGAGCCAAGTTGTCCTTGAAACCCAGTGAACGCCAGCCAAATACTCACTTGTCAAAACCAAAAATGGCGGATGGTTCATATTCTTCGCTGCTGTCACCCTGACAGGGACAAGCTAAGTTTAAGCCTCAAGCACTTACTTGTATCAGTTGAATATAATTGATACCTACAGACTACTCATCGAACAGCAGCAGGATACGCGTTTCTCTCAGGCTCACGTGAAACATTCACCAAGACAGATCACGTTCTGGGCCAGCAAATCACACCTTCACAAGTTGAAAAGAAAAGAAATCGTAGGGCGTCTGCTGTCAGAGCACAGCCGAGTTCAATTAGCAAATCAGTGACAAAAGGATAATTGACAAATTCCAAAATATGTGAAGATTAAACAGCACGCTTCTAAATAACACATGAGTCAAGGGAGAAATGTCAGGAGAAACTTAAAAATATTTTGAACGGAATGAAAGGAAAGCTTATCGAAGTGTGTGGCGTGTAACAAGGGCCGTGATCAGAGGGTGATCTGTAGCATCGAACGCATGCATCAGAAAAGAAGAAAGAGCCACATTCAGAGATCTAAGTTTCTACCACAGGAAACCAGAAAAAAAAAAAAAAAAAAGAGCAAATTGAATCCAAAGTAAGTGGAAGGAAAGAAACAATAAGAATTAGATCAGAAAGTAATCAAATTGAAAACAGAAAATTAGGAGAGAAAATCAACAAAGCCAGAAGCTGGCTCTTTGGAAAGATTGGTAAAATCAGTGGGGCCCTTAGCTGCACCAATTAGGGGACACAGAGAGAGGGCGAACCCCCCACATGTCAGAAAGGGGCCCCCCGCCTGCCCGGGGGTCGTGGACGGGTGACACCAGAACACCGTCAGTGACTCTGCGCCCACAATTTGATGACCTGGGTGAAAAGGGCCACATCCTTGAACGGCACAGCCTGTCACAATTCACACGAGAAGAAATCGATGATACAAATAAGCCTCCATCTATTAAAGAAGCAGAATCAATAACTGATAACCTTCCAGACAGAAGGCACCGCGCCCAGATGGGTTCACGGGTGAACCCTACGGAACATTTACGGAAGATACATGCAAATGTCCTGGCAACAGTCGGTCTATTCTCTGCACTAACAAGTTTGGTGTGTTCCTTTGTTTTGGTTTTTAGATTCCACAGACACGTGCAATCACACGGCATTTGCCCTTCCCTGTCGACTTCCTTCACTCAGCACCTCGAGTCCCGTCCACGCTACGGCCAATGGCAAGATTTTATTTTTTGTGGCTGACACAGTATTCGCATCTTGACCCACTCATGGGTTATTCGACACTCGGGCTGTTGCCATGTCTTGGGTTTTGTAAATGATGCTGAAATGAACATGGGGCGGATGACCTTTTTGAATCAGTGTTTTGGTTTTCTTTGGTGAATACCTGTAAGTGGGGTGGCTGCATCCTGTGGTTGCTCCGTGTTTGGTGACTTGAGCAGCTTCCTTCCACTCTGGCTTCCGCAGGCGCTGCACCCGCTTGGGTGCCCGCCCGCAGGGTGCAAGCACCGCCTCTCCTCACGCCCTCGCCCTCGCCGGCGTGTGCTTCTGTCCTTTCGCTCCTGGCCGCTATGCAGGTGCCGGGCGCTCTCCCGCTGTGGTTTTGGTGTTCGCTCCCCTCACGACCGGGGACGCGGACCGTCTTCCCAGGTGCCTGTCGGCCCCCGTGCGTCCTCTTTGGAAAAATCCCCATTTCGTTCTTCGCACGTATCCGTCCGGCGTTGCCGACATTGTTGAGGAAACTGCCCTCCGCCCATTCTGCATCCTCCGTGGTAAAGTAACTGACCGCACAGCGGGGAGTTTGCGTCCGGCCACTCCTCTCGTTCCGTCCGTCTGGTTGTCTGTCCCGAAGCCGCTCCGTCTTGGACCCATCTTCCTGTCTTTGTGATGCGGCTCACAGCCCGCCGTGTGCTCCTTCTTCAGACTGCTGGGGCTGTTTGAGGTTTTTTGTGCTTTTTTTTTGCAAATTTTAGGATTGTGTGTTCTATTCCTATGCAAAATGCCGTTCAAATTTTGACAGGCACTGTGCTGAGTCTGTAGATTTCGTTGGGTGGTACGGCCTTTTAACAGCACCGATCCTTCCAGTCCGTGAGCACGGAACGCCGTCCGTCTGTCAGCCGTCTCCGTTTCCTTCCTGTGGTCTCAGGATCACTTCCAGCCACCGGCCTTCCGCCCCCTCGCTCGCATTCGTTCCTGGACACTTCACCCTTCCTGATGTGACTGTGAACGGCGGGGTTCTCTCGATTTCTTTCCGATGGTTTGTTGTCAGTGTACAGAAACACAGCTGATTCTTCTGTATTGATTTTGTAGCCTGCTGCTTCCCTGAATTTGTCTATGCGTTCTGAGAGTTTTCTGGTGGAGTCTTCAGAATTTTCTACGTATAAGATCATGTCATCTGAAAACAGTGGAAGTTTTACTTTTTGCATTCCAACTTGGGTGTCTTTTACCCCTTCCCCTTGCCCTTCCCTTCCCTCCCCTCCCCTCCTCTCCCCTTCCCTTCCCTCCCCTCTCCTTCCCTTCCCTTTCCTTCCCTCCCCTTCCCTTCCCTTCCCCTGCCTAATTGCAGTAGCTTAAGTCCATGTGGGACTGACGAAAGAACAGACAAATAAAATTCATGGCCCAGAAACAGACCCACTTACAGACATCCAGCTGGTCTTCAGCAAAGGAGCAGGCACAGGCTCCTCGGCCGGTGGTCCTGAAACAGCCGCAGGCCCACGTGCAGGGGACGGGTCGGCACACAGACCGCACACCCTTCACAAAAACCAGGGAGGATCAGAGGCCCAAGTGGAAAGAGCAAAACTGCAGCCCCCTAGAAGATGACGCAGCCGCCGACCCTGATGACCTTGGTTCGGAGACACGTCTCTGGACACAACACCGAAAGCCTGATCCGTGAAAGAAATAATTGATAAGCTGGACGTCACTGAAATTTAAACCTTCTGCTGTGCGAAGAGAACGTGAGGAGGATGAGAGGGAGGCTCGGGAAGCACAGCGTGTCTGCAAGACACACCTGCGGGGACAGTCATCCGCAACACACCGAGAATTCGTGAAACTGAACAATAAGATCACAAGCAGCCTGGTGTTTTCCAAAACTGGGCCGAGGACATTAACAGACACCTCACCACAGAAAATACACGGATGACAAATAAACCCACAAAAAGATGCTTCAGATCCTGTGTCGTCGGGGAATCACAATTAAAACAACGGGACACCACCGCACCCCTGGAATGAGCCGAAATCCTGCCGCAGACCACACCCAGTGCCCGCGAGGACCGGCAGCGGCAGGAGGCTCGCTCGCTGCTGCTGGGAATGAGCGACGGTGCGGCTGCTCGGGAAGATAGTCCGGCCATTGCTGACGAAAGTCAACATGCTCTCGCCGTAAGATCCAGCAGTCACACCCCCTGGGACGCATCCGAGGGCGTTAAAAACTCGTGTCCACACCAACACCCGCACAGGGACGCTTCCAGCAGCTGGCGCGTCGCTGCCAGAACTTGGGAGCAGCCAGGATGCCCTTCAGCAGGTGCCGGGCCCACTGCGGCCCATCCAGACCCTGGGATAATAATTCAGGGAAAAAGAAACGAACTACTGAGTCAGGAAAAGCGGTGGAGAAACTTCTACAGCATATTTCTAAGGGAAAGAAGCCGATCTGAAAAGGCTGCGTGCCGTGTGATCCCAGCTCTGTGACGCTCGGTGAACGACACACCGGTACCGACCCCAATGGGGTCCGTGTGTGCCAGCAGCGGGGCGGGGGAGGGGGAGAGGCCCCGCGCGACGGAGTTGGAGGCTGGGGCTGCTGTTCTGCAGGGCGCTGGGTGCCGTGCCGACGGGTCGCCTCGTTCGGCACCATCCCAACCCCTGAGGACCCGACACCCAGAGCGACCCCCAGGTACCCTGCCGACGCTAAGTAACTGTGATGTGTGGATTTGGGTCATCTGGGGTCAGAACAGCCCGTTCCCGACAGCGGCGTTGAAGTGGGAGGCTGTGCACAGGTGGGGTGCGGCTGTTTGGGAAGCACCGGCACCTCCCTCTGACTTTTGTCGTGAATCAAAAACAGCCCTAAAAAATAGTCTTTGCCTTTTAAAAAGCTTGTGAGGAAGCGAAACAAGTGTGAGAAGTTATGTTACAATGTAAACTTCTCATAGTACATCCCGATGATAATAACAATCTTATCCATTTTCTAATATGAATCAGTATGCAGACAATATTAATTACATTTGGTGGCCTCACACAAATTGGGTATAAAAACTACAACAACAAAAAAATTGAGGAATGTTTTGTCGACGTTAAAAAATTCAGAGCTGCTTTTCGGTTTCTTTTATCCCCTTTGGATTTGGTGTTAAGAGTCCTGAACTGACAGAGCAGCAAGTGTGTGCGGACACTCACAGACCTGAATGTGTTTTGCTTAAATGAAGACAAATCGATTCACTAAAAGACATAAACCACTTTTGTCAACAATAGGTTGCAACTATTAGAGGAACTATTTCTCGATGTTAGTTCAGAAATTAGAAAAACATTTAGGTATGTTTGAAACAGCGTAGGTGTGAGAATCTGCTTTCTCAAATGTAAATTTTGTGAAATCTAAACATAGATCAAAAATTTCTAGTGAACATATTGAGATGTGTTTTAATGGTAAAATGCACACTGAACTGATAGTATGAAGAGGTCGATAACATCTAATTAATACTTTTATATTGATTATATGTTGATATGATAATATTATGGATCTACATAGTTCACAAAACATATTATAAAAGTTACTTGTACCTTATCTTTTTACTCTTCGAACGTGGCTGCTGGAAACCTTGGAATGGGACACGTGGCCGTGGCTGGTGTTGGTCTCCAGGTGAGACTGCTCCAGGTAACCACGGGCCGCGTTCACTGCCTGAGATTTTCTCAGTTATTGAGAAAGCATGAAGGCCCTGGCCGGGTGGGTCAGGGGGTTGGAGCGTCGTCCTGTACACCGAAAGGTCCTGGGTTCGATTCCAGGCCAGGGCACATGCCTAGGTTGTGGGTTCAGCCAGGTCGGGGCACGTGGGGGAGGCAACCGATCGATGTTTCTCTCTCTACCTTCCTCTCTCTAAACAAAGAATGAAAAAATGTCCTCGGATGAGGATTAAAAAAAGAAAATATGACGATACTCAAAATCTAAAACATAACTTCTATGTCTGGCTCAGGAATTCCCTCAAATTTTAACATGAACATTTGGAATATTAATTATTTACAACCTGACCTATTACATCAGCATCCTGGATACTTAATACAGACATTCCTGCAGCTGAAACATAAATGAGGTTAAGAATACTTTGAAAGTGTTTTTGTTTTTTAAATCATGGCAACGTAGATTCAAATTTTCCATTTTATCACTGTAAGTGTCCCGTTCGGTGGCCCTGAGCACGCTCCCCGTGTCCTGCACCCTCCCCGCCGACTCTGAAGGTTTCATCTCCCTACACCGACACCCTGTCCGCATGGAACACTAGCTGCCCCCGCCCCAGCACCCCTCCCCCCACACCGCCCACTCCCTGTCTCTGTGAATTTCACTCCTCCAGGGGCCTCAGGCAAGTGGAATGATACAACCTTTGTCTTTCTGTGTCTGGGAAGCTTTGATTGTATCTTTCAGGAGCGTGCTTCCCCAATGCCCATGGGAGCACCGTTGAGAAGGAAGAGCTGCAACACGTGGCTGAGGTCAGTTTCTGCGTCAGTTTCTGCAGAGGGTTCTTTCTGCTACATTCAAGGGAGGAAAATGTTAGCAGCTCCGCCAGGGAGTAGGAGGGTGAGTACGAGGGTGATGGTAGAACCATCTGCCAGGTACTTGGTGCAACCCTGCATTACTTGGCGGAGGGGACGGGACCCTGAGATGGCAGCACCTGGAGTTCAAGGCCCTACTTGAACTGATGTGGCCCTCGGGCTGCACGATCGGTGGGGAAGCAGCTTAGATTGGATCTAAGTTTCCGTGCCAGATGCGCTGGCTGGGGCTGTTCACATTTCTTCACCCTCGTTTTCTTCCAAGAGAAAAGTCAAATGTTTTAAGATGTATCAACAATCACCTCTTCTGTGATTGTGTGTTTTCTTGATGCTACAATAACTGTTTATATAATCTGCTATGTAAACAAGGCCTGTAAACACTTAACTGCAAGTTTGTGTTTGTAAATGACCAGAACATGAAAGGACAGTGGACCCGAGTCTGTGCCCCTTCGTTCAAATCCCTCTGGACAGACGCCTCGCTCTGCCTGCAGGGCCACCAGAGGGGAACGTTCAAGTGCAGGGCCTGGGGTCCTGAGACCGACTCTGGCCTGTGTGGAGGCTCCTCCCACTAAGGAGCCGTTCTTGGACAAGCAGGGGTGTGGGAGGTCCCCTTGGTTCTGACATTTCCACCTGCAGGTGGAATCAAATGCCCGGCTTGGGCCGCTGACCACCCTGCACTTCAGCGGACCTGGGGCCATGTCCCCCATGCTGCTTCCCACTGGCCGGCGGCCACTCAGAGGGCCCTGGACCCCTTCTTGGGCGTGACTGACCTGTCAGAACTGCTCAGAGGACTCAGGAAAACCCACTCACTCACTGATCACAGAGCACAGTAAAGGATGAGAAGCAGCAGCCAGAGGGACAGACTCAGAGGGCCAGGACCCGAACTGGGGACCCAGGGAAGCAGGTGACGCGGCGAGGCTGAGAGCCGCCATCTGGATGCACACGGACGGCACTCTGCACTCTGACGGATCGCTGACGGAGCCACAGGCTGCTGAGCCGAGTCCCCTGCCAGCCCCTCTCTGTCCAAAATCCGGGTGAGTCTGGCTCCTATTCACGACCGGCCGCCACCCTTGGGTGGGGTCCCAAAGCCACCTCATTAGCATAACAAGGAACACCCGGTTGCTGTCAGCACTTAGCCTGGGAGCTGGGAACCAGGAAAAAGACCTTGCAGACGAAGACCAAAGATATCAGAAAATACCGCTCTGAATGGTAATGCATGTTCCTTATAAATCACAGTGCGGGGGCGGGGAGAGTGAGATACCACGGGAACCGTTCCGAGCCCAGTTTCAAGTTAGTGCCAAGATCCCACTAAGTTACCGAAAATGAGAAATAAAAGCAGAAAGAGGAAGTGACGCACGGAAGAGCTAGGAGAAGCCTCGGTATGTAGGGCCCCATCTCACCGCTGTTTTACCGTGGGCACCGAGGCTGGGGTGATGGCACGCACGATGTGCCTGAGGTCACAGCTGGGGTCAGGGGTCACAGCTGGGGTCGGAGGGCCCCCCCACCCCTGCCAGTTCCTCTGCTTCACTCCAGCCGCATCCAGCCCACATCTGCTCATCCAAACAAACAACTTTCATTTGTTTTTCCTTCATGAAGGCAGGAAGTATCTGCATTTCCAAGGAAAATATTTGTGTCTTTTTGAAGTGGATTCTAAGGCCCATTGGATACACGAAGGGAAACAAACCCGCGGCCTCAGGGCCGTGCCTCTGGGAGGCCCCGCTGGGCTTTCCCCGTGAAAGCAGTGGGCCGAGGGTCACTCCCAGCGGGGACCGTCCCGCTCGACCTGTTCCCTCGGCCCCGAGGGGGCCTCGTCCACGCTCCTTCCTCTCATGTCCCCGACGTCAAACCGGGGTCCGGGCTTGACCCCAGCCCAACACAGCAAGGCAAGGGCAGGGCGGCCGCGAGCGTGCAAAGGGCCCCTTCCCATCTCCACACGGGAAGGGGGCATCGCTTTTCCATGCCTGGCCGGCCCGATGCTCTCCTTCGTGTCCCCGGACTGAGCTCGAAGACTTGCCGCATTGCATCCCTCCTGCCTGCCCAGCCTGTGCCGCAGAAAGGGAAGAAAAGTGGTGTAGCTCGTGGCACTTTCTAAACCGGATGGCGTCGGCGGTGTCTGCGGGGTAAGCCGTTCAGTTTGCAGGGACTTGGTTGCCGGGAGAACTTGCCGCCCTGGGTCTGCCCAGAGCTGTGCTGACTAATTGGCCCGTGTGGATTTCGAGGAGTCCCCTTGGTTAGACTGAAGACCTGGCTCACGCCGAGTTAAAATTAATCACGGAATTTAATCATCAGTAACCACCGTGACATTCGTCTTTGTCGTATTTTCCAAAGGCCAAATGGAGAAGCGGGATAACCAGGAGCCGTGACAGATATCTGGATGCGGCCCTCTTGCGGCCCGGTGACGCCAGAGCTCTGGAAGGGGGCCGTGTGGCCCGTGCGTGGGTATTTCCTTCTGCCGTCCTCTCCTCACACGCTTGCACTCCATTCCACCACGGCCACACCTGGTCAGGACAGAGGACAGCGGATGGAGCCTGCGGTCAGCGGCCAGTCAGGCTCTTGTCTGACCCCGTCCGTGGGCCGGGAACCCTCTCTGCAGGGGCCACCCTCGGCTCCCTGGTGGGCTGCCAGGCCCGGGAGCTGTCCCGGTCGGTGCTGCCGGCGCAGTGGCTGGGCGAGCGGACCCCTGGCTCGGCCGGAAGCCGTCCTGCCGAGGGGAGTCAGTAACTTCAATGCGTGTTTTTGTTGTTGCTAAACTTCAGCCTCATTGGCTCTGCCGCCAGAAAGGTGGCTCAGCGCTGTCCCTTCTGGGCCTGAAGTCTTCCGCGTCCCCACCTGTCCCCACCTGTCCCCACCCACTGCCACCGCCTTTCTTCTGGCCGTCGGCTCCCACTCTGCTCCCTGTCACCCACAACCCGCACGCACTCAGCAGAAGGTGCATTCACACACCTCCCTGTGGAGTGTGAGCCCGGTACCTGTGTTTGCAGCCTGCTGCCCACCATGATCCCTGACACCAACTGCCCCTCCTGGAAGCCACCGTCCCACCACAGTGTCCAGGGGAAGGACCTCCCCCAGCACACCTGCGGCCAAGTGCGCCCCCCACATGGTCCTTCAGGCTGTGCCCTGTGCAGCGCATCGGCCTCTGTGTGGACGTTGTTGATTTGACAGAGGGCGGCTGGGGCCCCGAGACTCACACCGTTGCTGACCTCCAGGCTGGCGCAGGATGGCCAGCTGGGCCCACACCCTGAGACCCACCCGGAGCTGCACACATTCACGCTCCCTACCGAGGGGTAGCAGATCGCACCTCAAGCCCTCAGTCCATCTCCACTACCCGCTGCGTCCTCCGTCCCTCAGTTCCAGCTGTGTCCATGCTCCACCTGCCGAGTGGTGAGGTCATGCCAGGGGGACGGCACCGTTTTCCTGGCTGCAGACTCAGCCTACAGGGTCCCTGCACCTCATCTCTGGGGGGACTGGGGTTCGTTCTGACGGTCTGTGGATGGTAAAATGCGCAGGGAAGTTGGCAGCCCAGGGAACGGTATGAAATGGTGCTGCCGTGCCCCAGGGCCCATCCTGGGAGGGGGCCGCGGCGCCGAGCTCCGGGCTGCGTCACATCCTTGCTCTCCGTCGCTTCATTCTGTTCCGATGACGTGGTGGCGTGGGCTTGACTCCGGCGTAAAGGTCAGCAGTCCGAGGTGTTGTCGGGCATCTCAGCGAGGGGGGCAGAGCAGGCAGGTTGAGTGAGGTGTGCAGAGCAGCACCGAAAATCCGGGACCCGCGCTTCCGCAGCGTGTGGTGTAAAGCATCCTCTCTGCAAAGCGGTTGACATTTTCCAGGCCCACGGTGAACGACCCTCTGACCCTCTGAGCCAGGTGCCGCATCACCGCCTCGGCCCAAAGGCGCAGCCCCGGGGCCCGTCCACTCAGCCGTGTCTATGCCGTTTGACTCGCTGAAGATGAGAGAGAAGCCGCTCAGGGCTGTAAAACCAGCGAACCTCCTGCCTTTATTTAACCTCCTGCCCTTGAACATGAACCTTTTTATGGCTCGCACGTGATCCGACCCAGCCTGCGCGGGGCTCTCCGCTCCCGTGACTCACAGGGGAGAGCTCCGGAAAGGGAAGGGGACCAGGTGGCCAGGTGCTCTGCCTCACCTGCAGCTGCGAGCCTGGTCAGAGGGACACAGGTGCCCGGTGCAGGCCCAGCCTGCATCCTCCTCCCCGACCGACCACCGCAGCCAGCGCGCCGGCTCCCTGTGGGGTGCTGTCCTGGGGCCTCTGCACCTCCTGGGGCATGAGCCTTGCTGTGTCCACACCTCTGCACCCACAGAGTCACCGGCGGCAAGACCCTCCTGCCCCTGGTCCCCCCCCCACACACACACATACACTGGAAGCTCATCCTACAACGTGCTTTCACACAAACCTCACCTCAGGCTCTGTGTCCAGGCTGCCCCCTGAGCCATGGGGTCACCACCACATCTTAAAACCCCGCCCCCGATGGCGGTGGGCCGACCTTGAAACCCACACAGGGTGTTGCCTTGCGGCGGTGTCCCTGATGCCGGTGTCGTGTGGTCAGCCACCCTGCCCCCAGAACTTCCTGGATGTGAGAAACCAGGGGCCACGGCCCAAACTCCAGAGCGTCTCATGGCTGGGAGGGGGCAGCCTCGGTGCCCAGGGGGAGAGCAGCTGCAGAGAGACACTCCTGCCCTCCTGGCTCGTGGGTCCCACATGGTGACACGCATCCAAGTGACCAGGGAGCTTGTCAAGGCGGCTTCTCACTCAGCAGGGCTGGGCCTGGCCTGAGAATCTGCGTTTCTAACAGGCTCCTGGGTGGACGCCGAGGCCGATCCTCCGGTGGACGGGTAGCTGGAGTGTGGGTGGGGGAGGGGCTGTTGCAGAAGGGGCTCCGAAATTAAGAGTTCAAAACAAAGAGTTCGAATCCCTCAAAGGTGGACAGAGGGCGGTCAGAGACCCGAGGGTGGCTCTTTGTAGAACGGGCAGGTCTGGGGTTTGGGCAGGAAGGGTGACATCCTGTTACTGAAGCCACCGCCAGGGCCTTTCCTTGTCCCCAGGCCAACGGCTGAGGATTCTGTCAGGGTCAGGGACCAGGCCCAGGAAGGAGCCTTTGCAAGTGGGTCCCCGGGGCGAGTTGACCAGACGCAGCCCACAGACCCACCCCTAAGCTTGGTGGGAAAGGGGGCGGAGCTGCCCAGCATCTCTGTGTGGGTGTGACCCTTCAGGAACCGCCCGCGTGGTGACGAGACTGTGATTCTCTGTGCTCCGTGTCCCATCAAAATGCCACGTCAAGCCCAGGTCCCCACGGCTGCGGTGAGGGGTGCGGAGTGGTGCACTACGTCCTGTCCCTGCCTGCCCGTCCCCTACAGGTGTAAGCCCAGCCCACGGTGGCTGTGCCCTGGGGCCTTGTCAGCGCCTCGAGTCCCCGCTCCTTCCTGCTCTGCCTGGAGGGGCACCGTGCCCCCCAGCGGGGAGAGCGGGGACACCGCTTCCGGTGACTTCAGGCCGGCCCCAACCTCGGCCAGCACAGCTGCTGCTCTCGGGCCCCCAGACTCCGGCGTTCCCGTGCGGATTCCCCAGCTTTTAAAAAGCGGTGGTTTAGGAACGGCAGGGAGCTAAGTAAACAGAAAGTTAAGAGAGGTGTGTGCGCTCACTTCCTGAGGAAGCGGCCTCGGCACCGTCGACTTCGTGCGTGGGTGCGGACACGCTGTGGCTCTCAGTGTATCCACCTGTGAGACAGGTGCTGGGAGCCTCTGCCTGGGGCCGGCGGGAGCTGGAGGTGGACAGCACATCGGAGGTGCCAGTGACCCAGGCTGTGCCGAAGGCGGTCCTGTCCTCCAGCCCAAGACGCTCCCCATCCCCTTTGTGCAAAGTACGGCCCTTCATCGAGCATCCGTGTGCTGGAACATCCGTGTCACAGATTCATCAAGCATCCGTGTACTGAAAAGCCTGTCATTCCGTGTCACTACGACATGCCCAGTTCAGCCAATTTTGTTTTTCCAGCACAGCTGTGTGTCACGTATGCCGGGGCGGCCACTGGAGGCCTGAGGCCCTGTCCCGCACTCCTGACGAGCGCTCGCGTGTGGTCCATGGCCCTTCCTGCTGCGCGTTGGTGACGGGGACGGCGCGGCCCTCGCAGCCGGAAGCGCTTGCCGTCTGGACGAGCGCACCTGCTGTCCCCGTGGTGAAACTCTTTCTCGCCGACAGACGGTGGTGCTGGACGGCTCAGGTCACGTCCACTGCTAAGTTACAGGTACACAGGGTCCAGCAGAAGTGACGCCTGCCGGGGCGCGGCTGGCCGGGTAATAACAGGGGTGTGATAATTTGCAGTTGTGATGTGAATATCTCCCCTGAAATGTCACATGGTGGTGGCTTGAGCGTGGTGTTGGGACGTTACAGAGTCACAGCCTTATGATTTTGTAATAAAAGGTTTTGCAATAAAAGGGGGTGTTATTTGTGCCGGACCCTGTATATTATTTGTTCAATTCAACACATTTTTATCACATTTCTCCTTCTCCCCAGAAAGGCCGGAAGCCCGCCTGTGGGGATTCCCCATGAGGTGCGAGGCGTGGCACCTCTCCGTACTCTGGCCACCACGCGGGGCGCGTTCGGTTCTTCGGCTCCATCCGGATCCCGTTCACAAGCGGGGTCCCTACCGGCCAGGGGGCCCCCGCCGCCTACAGTGGGAAGGGCCACCAGAACCTGTGCCGTTCCGGGGCCCAGCAGCCCGGGAGGGGTACGGCAGTCCCAGCTTTATCTCCATCTGGAGGCTGGCACAACCCACAGGGAAATTACAAGTCACGCAGAGGTTCCCACCGGCTCCCGGGCCTCCGGCGCTTTCATCTCGGCGCCCGCTGCGGAGGCCCTCGTCTCTCGCCGGGGTGCGGTGGCTGCTGGCCAGCGCGGCAGTCGGCCGGCACCTGGACGCATTTTCCATTGGACCTGCACGGAGGAATGTTCCCAGCACCGCGGTTTTTCCATGACAGCCTTGTCTGGCGAGAGGTGGCCCAGGGCCAGCTGCCTGCACGGAGCGTCTCCTGTCTCCTCCTGCACAGCCTGGAAACGGCAAGAGAGGTTCGAGGGATTTCTGTTTGTCAAACCACAGCCCACGGTTAGGCTGGAAAGACCACACCCTCGTAGGACGGTTTTCCTCAATGTTGTGTTTTAGCTTTTTCATTGCCGAATGGCCGCTGGCTCGGGGCACTAAAACCAGTTTCAGGACAGGATTTCAAAGAAAGGGGAAAGGGGCACTTTCTCCCGGTTGGCTGACACCTCAGGAATGTTTCGCTGAGGCCTTCCCAGAAGTAAAGGGGTGATTCTCTACCCATAGAAACGATAAAAAGAAAGGAGCAGAAACAAACCTCCAAGCAAGGGGCACGTCTCTGACACGATGAAGCATATTTCAGTGAAAACAGTGGCCTGTCCCACGCCATGGGGGAGGGGCGCTCGGAAACCTCCGTGTGTTGGGGCCTGCGGTCCCACACCCCTGGCTACCTGAGGCCCTAGGTCATCAGAAGCCGGGGTCACGCTCAGGGTGGTGCCTGTCACCCCAGGCAGCCGGGAGGACACAGGGAAGCCGTCTGTGATGTTCCCCGTGGAGGGGCGGCCGTCCTGCAGGAGCACGGTGGGACCCTCCCCACCAGCCCGACGGTGGCACTGAGCACCGCGTAAACACTCCAGGGGTTTCCACATGTAAAAATCAGTTAATTAGTGATTATTACCTACGCTAGGCAAGCACGGATGATGATTATCCTAATTTCACAGACAGTAAATGAGAGCGTTGGAGGTGCCAGGAGAAAAATTAAAATTAACGAGGTCCTGGATCACAGGCCTGAGTGGCAAGGACTTTAAAGAGCTTGGAAAAAAAAAAAAAACACACACACACACAAAACAAAACAAAAAAACCCCCAAAAACATGCTGTAAAGTGAAACTTGAATGTCGCAAAACAGACTTCCCAAATTAAAAATGTTCGCTTTATTAATGAAGCCGGTGCTGGGATTCCGTTTTTCATTTATGAGTGGAAACCACTAGATTTCATGATTTCACACCTTCCCACTCATCTGTGATGACCAGCCACTGACGGCCACCCGAGCGGGGATTCCATGTTTCGCGGGTCTTCGCTCTTCCAATCGCAGCCCTCGCTTTGTTCCTTGTTGCGAATAGTCAGGGTCTCTGATGTCTTGGAAACCTGTTTTAGAAATGCGTCCGGACGCGTGAATGTCCGGGTGGGCTGGGTTCGGCGAGCGTCCACTGTGAGCTGGGGTCCCGCTGGGCAGGTTCCTGCTGCACTTGAAAGCTTTAATCCACTTTAGAAACTGTCCTGTCACGTGACGTGGCTCTGGGAGCAGGGCCTGTGGCTGCAGGAGTCATTTTGAGTGTGTTTATCACGACGAGCATTGTGTCGCCTCTTACATGCACTTTCCCTTTGCTCCAGGTCAGCGCCCCGGTGACGGTGACGGAGGGAGGGCACCCCCGCGCTTCGCCGGGTGCCCTCCGTGTTTGAGGTCTGAGTGAGGCTGCCCCCTACCCCGGTCCAGGAATGGGCCGATGATCCAGGGCAGGACATGCATTGCGAACCACGATCGGGAAAAGGGTGGTCTTTCGGGTGGGCTCGCCGAGCTGTGGGCACAGCCACGCTGACCTGGGAAGGGAGCCCACGCGGAGGAGAGAGGGGCAGGTGCATTGGGTTGTCTAAACTTCCTCTGTGATCATGCTGCCAGCAACACCCATGGCCAGGCGTTTGTGGGGCATCTGTTGTCAGTTCCCGTGGGCACCTACTGAGCAGTGGAATCGCCGGGCCAGGTGGTCACTGGATGCCGTGCAACCCGAGCAACGGCCAGACTGTTCCGAAGAGAGGCTGCCCGTTCACCGTCCCACAGCCCTGAGAGAAGGTTCCGACGTCCCCACGCCCCTGCCCGCCCTGCCTTGCCTGTCTTTCTGACATTCACCGTCCTAATGTGTGTGAGGTGGGGGCCTGTACAAAGCCTGCCAATCACAACCAGGCAGGGACCCAGCGGTTCCTGCGGTAGCTGGTTGTGCAGAACTCAGCACAGATAATGTCGTGGGACACTGGTGTGAACCCCAAACAGGCCCCACCGGAATTCCGACCCCTCCTGCTGGAAGTGTCAGCCTGTGATTAGGGCCCCAGGGCAGAGCTGACCTGGAGCAGGATCTGGGAGCCTCTCCTAGTCCAACACGAGGTGTCGTCATGCAGACACGGTGCCCCCACTCTGTGGTGCCCCACTGTGTGATGCGGGAACTAGGCCTGATCACACTGGGCCCCTTGTCTGCCCAAAGCCCTGCCAGGCCCTCCAGCCTTGGCCCCATCCGTTCAGAGCCCTGCCCAGGGTCCTGCCGGCCCCGGGTTTGGCCCCTGCCCTCTCTCTGCCCTCACCTGTGTGAAGTCCTGGGCCTGCTCCAACTGAAACAGACCCTCACACCTCGAGTCCCACTCCCTGGGCCTGGAGTGTCCTGCTGGCCATCTCCCTGGCTAGACCCCCCTCCTGGGAACAGGCTGCTCCCCTTGCTCAGTCCCCTGTCTGTTAGATTCAGCCACTGAAAAATATGCTGACGTTCAAGGAGGTTTTTTCGCCCCCCACACCTCCCCCCGGATTCTAAAATTAACCAAGGAGGAGTGGCTCAGACAGACTCTCCTTTGCCTGAAGAGGCCCTGTGCCCCCCTCCCCCAGTGGCCTCAGCTACAGCATTTCATCCACCTCCCTGTCTGCTGCGGGGCGGTGGGGGCATCTCTTAGAGAAGCTGCCCCCAAAGGAGCACTAACCTGTCTGAGGAGCCGGGCCTGCGTTGCAGAACCAGCTTGGCTGGAAGAGTATTGCCCAGGGCGTGACGGTGTGGAGCCCACAGACCTTTGCTGAAAGTCCCTGTTTCCTGCCCACCCGCTGGGACCCTGCCAGCAGCTCTCCGGACACACCGGCCGGGTTCCGGGGCGCATGCACCTGCGCTAAGGCCGGTGCTTCCCGCCCCTGAGCTGCCAAACAACTGCATTGTCAGGGCAACGGCAAGTCCCCCACAGCAGACACAAATGCCACCAACACCGATGACAGGGCACTGACGAGTGACAGCCTCTTAAAGGTCAGTTCCAGACAAGTGACCCTCTGGACATCAAGGTGACCTTTTCAGTCAGTGAAGCAGTTAAGCAGTAAAGGTTGGGGGTCCACAGCTGCAGAAGCGGAGCAGCCAGAGCAAAGGGACCGAGCAGATGTGCTGTCCAGGCCCAGCGCCACGTGGAGCGCAGAGTCCCACTCCCAGCCTCACTTCAGGCCCCCAGGCCGTGGACGATGCTGGGAACCCCACAGCCTTCCTGAAACACCCTGGGGCGATGCTGAAGATGCCCAGGAGCTCACCACCCCGCTGGAGAGACCCAGATTCCAGGACAGACACTTCAGTCTGCCCTGAACCCTGACGGGCAGCCTCAGCGTCCCCTGGAGACGAGACGCTCCAGACCTGCGGGGTCACGGCCGCATCGGCGCTGGAGTCTGAGAACCTCTGCTGCACAAGGCCCGCAGGGCTCCCTCGGCCTTGTCCCAGGCCCGGCTTCCCAGTCGGAGGTGTCAGGTGGGGACCAGGCCGCAAACGCGGGCGCAGGGCCGGCCCAGGGGCCAAGGGCTCCCAACGTCCCGGCCGGATTCAGCAGCGACCGTAAGTGCCGGCGTAGCGGCCCCACGGGTTTCTCTGGCCCCAGCAGCTAGCCGCTGGGCGGGGGCGGGGAAGGGGAAGGGGCGGGAGGCAGACTACTCCGTGGGCGGTGGTCCGGGAAGGGCCTCCGCG
The DNA here is from genome assembly GCA_004027475.1 of Anoura caudifer. NCBI lineage: Eukaryota > Metazoa > Chordata > Mammalia > Chiroptera > Phyllostomidae > Anoura > Anoura caudifer. The sequence continues at coordinate 30,401 of PVKU01006380.1, forward strand.
ATGCCGGGCGGGGTGACGGCAGCCGCGGCTCCCGGCTCAGTGAACCTTTCTCGGCGGGAATTTGCCTCCTGAAGCGAAGAGCGCGAGCGAGCAAGAGGAGTTTCAGGAGAGGAGGGTGCCGGCTCCGCACGGGGGCGCGGCCTCTCGGCGACCCCAGGGCCTCCCGCTGCCTCTTCGACGCAGCGGGCGGACCGGGCGGGCTGGGCGGGCGGCGCCGGCGGGATGTGCGTGCGCTCGCGCTAGCGCAAATACGGTGGAGGAGCCCAGGGCCTTTTCCGAGAAGTCTGCCGAGTTGGGCTCAGTCCGCGGAGAGCGCGCGCGCGGCCGGGTCTGCGCTCCTCGCAGGGCGGGCGGCAGGGAGGGCGCCGCTCCCCAGCGGCGACCCAGGCCCGGCCCCACCATGGGCTTCGAGCTGGACCGCTTCGACGGCGACGTGGACCCGGACCTGAAGTGCGCGCTGTGCCGCAAGGTGCTGGAGGACCCGCTGACCACGCCGTGCGGCCACGTCTTCTGCGCGGGCTGCGTGCTGCCCTGGGTGGTGCAGGAGGGCAGCTGCCCCGCGCGCTGCCGCGGCCGCCTGTCGGCCAAGGAGCTCAACCACGTGCTGCCGCTCAAGCGCCTCATCCTCAAACTGGACATTAAGTGCGCGCACGCGGCGCGGGGTTGCGCCCGGGTGGTCAAGCTGCAGGAGCTGCCTGAGCACTTGGAGCGTTGTGACTTCGCTCCCGCGCGCTGCCGCCACTCGGGGTGCGCCCAGGTGCTGCTGCGCCGCGACCTGGAGGCGCACATGCGGGACGCGTGCGACGCGAGACCCGTGGGCCGCTGCCAGGAGGGCTGCGGGCTGCCCCTGACGCGCGGGGAACTGCGCGCGGGCGGCCACTGTTGCGCGCGGGCCCTGCGAGCACACAACGGCGCTCTGCAGGCCCGGCTCTCAGCGCTGCACAAGGCGCTCAAGAAGGAGGCTCTGCGCGCGGGCAAGCGCGAGAAGTCGCTGGTGGCACAGCTGGCCGCGGCGCAGCTGGAGCTGCAAATGACTGCCCTGCGCTACCAAAAGAAGTTCACCGAGTACAGCGCGCGCCTAGACTCGCTCAGCCGCTGCGTGGCCGCGCCAGCGGGCGGCAAGGTAAGAAAAGTGCCTGCCGGACACCCCTAACAGGCCCGGGATAACCAGGGCGCCTCCCGGTCCCGTCCCTGGGGCGCTGGGATGCCGCGGGCTTCCCAGGAGCATCCTGGCCTCCCGCTCCTGCTGCTGCTTGCCAGCTGTGTCATGGGAACAGGGCGCTGAGTCAGCCCCAGCTTGTAAACTCGGGTCCCTACAGATTACGAGGTATGCAGGGTGAAAAACGGTACAGCAGCTTGGAAAGATTGAAAGGAACCCACAGCCAGGGAGCAGAGCCAGGACAGGGTTCAAGGTTTGCTGCTCAGGCCAGCTAGGGGGTGCTGGTCTCTTAATCTCTTTTAGGGTGGGGAAACATGGTCCCTACCCAGGACACACAGGGCCAGCCATGTCCCTTGTCCTGGCTCGGAGTACTGGGGGGGGGGGAGCCAGCAGAGAAGTGTCAGCAGGGAGGGCAGGATTCGCACTTGGGCTCTGCCGGCAGCCAGCAGCTGACCTTGGGGAGCTGCGGACCGGCTGTGAAGTTGGAGATCTGTGCCCCCTGGCGAAGTGACAGGAGGTGGAACCCCGCCAGGCACCCCCTGTGCCGCTCTTCCGGGGGTTCCAGGAAGCGTGAAAGGAGCCGACACCAAGCATGAAGTAATCGCTGGGACAGAGTCCTAAGAACTGGAACTGCTTTAGAATCTGGGCTTTCTGCTGACCAGCTGGGCGACCTTGTGGCTCGGTCCAGGTGCAGCACCCTCCCTGAACCTAAAGTGGCCGCTGTCAGCTGCGGAGGAGGGAAGGACCTGGCACTGTGCCTGGGCTGGGGGTGGGGGCTCAAGGCCTGGCCTCTGTGGCTCGAGATTATCTTCACCCTCGGAGCCCTCCCCACGGCCTGGAGGTGCTGCAAGCAAACACCCGACTGGAGGCCACTCTGCTCCAGGCCCTGTGCTGGGTGCTTCTCAGCTGTTTCCTTTCTAATCAAAGGAGGCGTCTGTGATGCTTCTCATTTTGTTGATGAAGACACAGCCCCGGGGAGGGGAGGGGAGGGGAGGGGCCGTCCAGGCCCGGGTCTCAGCGTCTGGGTGCCGGAGTTGGGCTGGGAGCCCGTTGTCATGCTGCCCTGGGTGCTGCCACCAGCCCCGTGTAGCGAGGGGTGATCGCCACGTGCCGGCCACCAGGGATGGCACTTTGTGGGCGTCGTCTGTCTGCTGGGTCCCCTGAGGTGGGCGACCAGGCTCCCGGAGCGCCGCACAGAGCTCGCACCCAGTCAGACCGCAACTCGGGGGGGCCCAGTGGGATCAGGGTCTGCCTCAGCGCCCACCCACGGGACACACAGACCCCTTGGCCTGCAATTCTTTGTTGTGGGGTGTTCAGCAGCGTCCCTGGCCTCCACCCACGACCCCTGGAGCAATCTCCCCCGCCCCCGCCAAGTTTTGACACCGGAAAATGTCTCCAGATACTGTCCAGCGTTCTCTGAGGGGGTAGGGGGAGAAATCGCTCCCTGAGAGCCAGGGTTTCCTGATTGCAGAGGCCACACTTTGGACAAGGGGGCTGTGGGGCGGGGCTCCGGCCCCTGCCCCTCTCTGGCTGCCTGTCCTCTGGCTCCTTGGTGGAGAGCGTGTCTGCCCCGAGGGCCCCAGGCCTGCGTCTGCTTTTCCTCCTTCCCTGGCGCACACCAGGCATTGTAGCCCCTGCGCCTGGCCCCACCTGACTGTCAGCTGCAGGCCGAGCAGCTGGCCGTGCTGGGCGCAGGGCAAATATTTACAGCCCCAGCTCCCCGGGACCGCACAGGCGACAGGGGCCTGGGGAGACGAGTGACCCCACAGGGCAGAGCCTGGGCTTCAAAGCAGGCGCCAGTTTGGGGCGAGGGAGCCCCGAGCTTCTGCCATTCCTGCCGCCTTTGGTGCGGCCTGTGCAGTTTTAGGCGACGCTTGTTTATAAATAAGCCGCTCACTCCCCAGGCTCAACACGTCATTCACTGTTGGGCCAGTTTATTAGTTTTCTTGCCTTTCTGTTTTCTTTCTGGAGTGTTTGGGTAAATTCTCTCTGAGTCAAAAACACGACACTTGAATCAAAGCGGAAAGCTTTTGACGCTCCGAGCGGTGGGAGAACCAGGGGGTTCAGCTTGGGGACAAGATGCTGCTTTTGGGGCCCAAGCACTGCTCTCTCCCCAGGATGGGCCGAGCGCCGGGGCGGCCTCAGCGCTGCTGGTTCCCTCTCGGGCCTCAGCCCCTGGGCCTCCGCCAGGCCTTCAGGAAGCGGCTCCGGCCCCAGGTTAACCCTCCGCGGCCCCTGCAGCTGCCGCGCAGGCTGCTTGAGAACTTGTTTACTTCATCCTGTGCGCTCTGCCTTGTCCAGCAAAGCCTTTGGAAACTGTTTAGTTTCCAAAGGCCAGAGGGCTGGTGTCGCCGCGAAGCTCCCATGCACGGCGGTTTTATTTTTTTTATGAGCCGTGGTGTTTACATCTCCACCACAGGCTGAGCTAGACACGAAACACTCGGAAGAGCTCTGGTACCGGCTCCTCAGGGCCCAGCCCGCACACCGTGGAGTGACGTGGCCTCCTTCCCTGAGCCTCAGCCGGCCGGCCAGGCACTCGGGGCCTGTGGGCGCCGTTCTCAGGTTGAGCCGGAGCCCACCTCCCAGACTTTCCTCGATCGGAGCCACTCGGAGAGCTTGTTGAAATGGACCCCTGAGTCTGCCTCCGAGGTTCGGGCCCGTTTGGGGCATGAGGTCTGTGTCCGTGATGAATGCCCCGTGAGGCCTGTCCACCTGTCATAGCTCGTGGCTCCGCAGCCGGATGGAGGGTGAACGGGGGTCGGACTCCTCCACACGGTGTTTATGTCGCCCACCCTGCTGCCACCGCCCCCGCTGATGCCCGAAGGCAGAGCAGGCCGCGTTCTGGGCGCCAGGCTGCTGCGCGGCAGCGGCAAGGGGCCTCTGGAACCTGCGCGAAGCTCGTCGGGCTGCCACAGGCTTGGTGACGCTGGGCTCGAGGGAGCTCTGTTCCCCACCTTGGTTTCCCTCCACCACTTAGCCCCGGGTTCTGAGAACACAGACCCCGCACAGCGAAGCCTCTCGGGCTTTCTGGCCCCGTAACTTCTTGGGACTCGCCCTCGATCCCTCAGCTGTGCCCGCCGTGCTGCCACCCCGGGGTCTCCCCCCAGGCCTGGCTCTGCTGCCTCCTGGGCTGGGTGGTCCTGGGTGTGTGTGGGGGCGAGTGCTCAGCACAGTGCAGGGTGTTGAGTGGCCCCCCGGCCTCTGCCCGTGAGATGCCAGTGGCACCCCATGCCGTGTCTGGGCACCGCCCCCCACCCCCTGGGCACAGGATCGGCCTGGTCTCCACCCCCAGCAACTCATGGCTGGACCACCGCCGCTCCCTCTGCTTTCTGCTTCCCTTTGATTTGCTTTCCACCTGCATCCAGGGGTTATCTCTTAGAAACACGAGTCTGAGCTCGGCCTTCCTCCTCAGATGCGGCTGCGCCTCCCGGGTTGCTGGGGGGGGCTGTGCGGTCCAGCGTGCAGCACATCATGCCAGCCTGCCCCGTCTTCTCCCTTCTGTCCTCCCAGCTTCCCTGAGCACAGCAACGCCCCCTCCGCCCCAAGGCCTTTGCACCTGCTCTTGTCTCTACCTGGAACAGTCTGTCCAGCTCCTGTTCTCCAGGTAGCCTGAGTCCCCAGGTTCTCCTGCCCCTGCCTTCTTATCAGCATGTGGTGCCCATCTCTGGGTAACGTGTATGTCCTCCCTACCCCAGCATCACCGCCTCCAGGAAGCCCTCCATGCCTCACACACCGGCTCTGGTCCTGAGACTCTTGGTGGATCCTCCCCTGGCGTGGTGCCCTCCTGTCCATCACAGTTGTGACAGCGTTGTCTCTTGTCCGTCTCCCCAGGCGGGACCACAGCTGTCTTCTGGGGCCGTGTCCCGCCTGTCCGTCACAGCTGTGACAGCATACCAGGCGGGCTGTCTCTTGTCTGTCTCCCCGGGGGCTGTGGCCCGCTCCAGACTGAGTGTGTTTGTCCAGCGGGTGAGTCCCAGAGCGAGGGGCCTGTCCCATCCGGTGCAGCAGCACCTTTCCAGGTTGCCAGGCCAGAGTGAGCTCGTGTGAAAAGGAACGGTTTCTCTGTGCAACAACCCCCCACCCAGCCCCACTGAGTAAACAGAATTGTTTCCAGGTGTTGGAGCCGTTCCTTCGGCTGCTCAGCCCCGCCCAGCTCACGCTGTACGAAGCCCCACGTCAGAACTGCTGGATGTGAGGGGCCAGGGGACGGCTGTGCCAGAAGGTGTGCAGGACACTCTGCAGGGTCTGCACGGGGAGCTCTAAGTTGGTGCCCTGGTTCTGAGAAGCTTCCGCACGTGGCCGCCACCGGGCACGTGGCCACCACGGGGCACCTGGCCAGAGGGCCCGCTCAGCGGAAGGGGCGGTGGCCATCACGGGTCACAGAGCTCTCCTGGACGTTTTAAGTTCACGGTGTTGCTTGCATTCGGGGGCAGTAGGGCTCTGGCCCCAGGGCCGGGTCGGGCGTGTCCTGCCCCCTTGGTGCCCTGCTGTGGTCTGAGCCCGGGTCCCGCCCACACGCTGCACCCTGCACTCGGCGGGAGGAGATCGTCCATGCTTCGTCCTGACTGTGGGGCAGGAGGGGCTGTGCCGTCCTCGTTCTGTGGACGAGGACACCCACCTCAGGTCCCGGCTGTGGATCCATGGGGATGCTCCACTCTCCAGATGCCCCGCGGGGCATCATGGACGCGCCTCATCTCTGCAGTGAGGGCCGTGCAGGGCGAGGAGCTGCGCCCACAACTCTGATTGAAGAACTAATTAGCGGTCTAATCCCCCTGACATTTCGATGGGGAGGCCCCGCCTTCTGAGGCCGGGGATGTAGGAGAGGCTGCGGACAGCGAGCAGCAAGCTGGGGAGCGCAGGCGTTGGTGCCAGCCCAGGTCCCGGGTTGGCCACTGCCTTGCCGCCGTGTGGCCCTGTGCAGCTTCGCGCTCTCCCGGAGACGGGGCCCTGATGTCACTCCTGCACCCGGGGCCGCTGGCTTGGCTCCTCGGCAGTTGCGTGGGGTGGGGCCCTTTCCTGGAGAAACAGCCCTGGTTGCAGAGAACTTGCAGCTTGGAGATGGTTCTGCACATTTATCGTGTGTGGGGCCGGGGGAGGGGATTGCGTGTGTGCTTGGCCGCAGCGGCCACAGGTGTCCGCCCAGGCTGGTGTGAACCGGGCCTGCGCAGCAGCGGTGACGAGGCCGCGCCCCGGAGCGCAGGGCCGGCGGCCAGAGCTCTCCGGTCGTGCGGACGCTGCGTTCACCACCCCGGAGAGCAGGAGGCAGAAGTTCGGTCGGAAGTAGGAGCTACCAGCGTAAAGCCTCGTGTGCGGTGTCAGCCGTCAGTATTTTTAAGAACGCTTGTAATGACGGCTTCCGTGTTTTTAAAACTGTTGTATTTAGAAAATTCCACGTTCAGACGAGACACGTGGGTGATGCAGTTGCAAGTTCACGGTCGGTCCTGGTGTGGCTGTGCCCCGGGGAGCGGTCCGGCCGCATGCCGGTGCCGGCCAGTCTGGTGTCGACGCCACACCAGTCAGGCGGCCGTTCGCCCATGTCGACCTGTCCATGGTCCTCGGTCTGTGACCGAGCGGCTCGGGCCAGCCACCCTGGCTTCTGCACCCCCGACAGGCGGCCCTGGCCTCTGAGCCCTGCCTGGGCAGCACTGCCTGGGCCTGGGAAGGGTTCACACCAGCCCACCTGCTGCAGGTGCCGTGGACGCGATGATGTCACCTGGGTGGTGCCCGCCCTTCCCGCAGAGGCAGGAGTCCTCAGTTTCCCCTCGGGTCTGCCCCTGACCTTCCGTGGCCTGTGTCTGACGGGCGTAACAGGAGGCGAGGTGGGGAAGCCGACTGACAGGTGCGTTCTCAGCCTGCTGCCCCGGATGTGTGACAGGAGACCCACTTGCCAACCGGAGTCTGGAGGGAAGGGGCTCGCCAGGCGCCTGGCAATCACGCCAGGGCACGAGGCATCCGGAAGTGTCTGTGGCCTGACCCAGTGCAGGGCTTCGGCTTGGGCCTGGCCCTTCCAAGAGGCATAGAGTTTTACTGACCCTGAGTGACCCACGAGCCCACTTGGACGGAAGGAGCGTCCCTGCCGCCTGCCTTCTCCTTGAGAATGACACTGACCTCCCTCTCCGTTCCGCGCAGGGTGAAGAGACCAAGAGCCTGACCCTGGTCTTGCACCGCGACGCCGGCTCCCTCGGCTTCAACATCATCGGCGGGCGGCCGTGTGTGGTACGTTTGCTGCCACGTGGGTTTTCCTTCCCTGCTGTGGCCGGAAGTGGGTGGCCTGGGGGTGGGAGTGGGGGCGTGGGCCTCATCCCTGGCTCCTGTGGTGCGTCCCCACACTGGGGGATTTGGTTAGGAGGTTTCCTGTGGTGTCATCGTCCTGCTGATGCAGCAGCTGCCAGACACGGGGAGACGTCTGCTTGTGGGCAGTCAAGCTGGCCGGCCTGGTGGGCGGTGCATGCAGGTGGCACTGGGCTGGTGGGGGGCTCGGCTGCAGGTGGGGACGGGCCGTCCTCGTGGCGTGGGTGCGTGGGTGCGTCCTCTACCCCCACGTGGCTCCGTGTCCACTCCACCCATCCTAGTCCCTCGGCCCCTCCCCTAGAGAGAAGGGGCCAAGTCCCCATCGGTCAGGGTCACCGAGAGGACAAGGGGGGAGGTCACCTCCCAGGGGGGAGGGGCCGAGGCAGGCGCCTGGGCCTCAGCGCCTGGTGGGATGACCTGAGCGCATGTCGCCTCTCGCTTGTTCCTCATTTCATAGCGTAGAAGGAAACTAGTCTGAGGAAAAGAAAGGGAAATCTAAGCCATTTAATGAAGGAGGGTGGAGCAGGGCCGTCTGCCATGGGCCGGGGGGACCACAGGGGCCGGCAGCCTGCGTCCCTGCGTCCCTGGGTCCCTGGGTCCCTGGGTCTGTCCGGGGAGAGGAACGTCAGGGAGGAAGCACAGACACGCAGGTGTCGGATGGGGCGAAGCGTGAGGAAGGCGGCGGGAACGGTGGCACGTGGGAGACCCCGGAGCGCGGGGCGCATCGCCAGGCCAGCCGAGGCAGCGAGGCCGGGAAGTCGTCTGCGAGGCCGGGGTCGGAGTCTTCCCGACTCCTGCTGCTGTTGCCATTGACCTCTCCCTGTGAATCGTGAGTGTTCTTAGCGGCATCTAGGGTGGTGAGTCCTTCCAGAAGCTTCTCTATCTACTTTGCCCAGAGCTGTCCGAGGAGTAACTGCGGCAGTGGTTGCCTCATGAAATGTGCTTTTCAGAGAACAAGATGTGAAGGTCAAAGCAGCTCCTGCCCCCGGCTGCAGAGTGGATGCCGCGTCGCAGGCAGGGAAACAGCGTCCGCCTCCTTGTCCATCTCCACCCGCACGTGGGGGGCCAGGTGGCCTGTCGGCGAGCGGCAGGATGCAGCAGCGGCCACGCATGGACACACGCATGGTCGTTGGGCTTGGCCGTCTGTTCGCAGAGCACGGACGGACTCATGGGCACCAGCCCTGCGGGCCCTGGGTGGGCGGGTGGCACGTGAGCACTGGCGGCAGCCCACGGTCACGGCGGCACGGGCCCCGCCCTGGTGCGCCCACCTGCCTCCCGGACGCCCTGAGGCAGCGCGGACTCCGCTCTCCGGGTTCGGAAGCCCTGGATGGCAGCGTGCTCCACATGAGGCTCCCACGTGCGTGGAGTGGCGAGAAGCCACGTGCCGCTGATCTTTTCTGGGCACGGTTTCCAGTGCCCCCGTCAGTCGTGACGGAAACAGCACAGTCGGCCGCTCACAGATCAGGGGAACGTGCATGTTCACCGTGACCACGTCGGAAACAGCGGGAGCAGCACCGAGTGTGCCGCAGAGACGCGGAGGGAGCAGTGCCGTCAGCAAACCAGTGCCGGCGGATGGGCTCGGGGCCCGGTTGCCACACACCTGCACCTGTCGAAGACGTGTCACCTGAGAAGTGCACAGTGGGAGGGGCCTGTGCCTGGGGATCACGTGACGTGCGGACACCCGCCCGCCACGCCATGGTGGCAGGAAGCCACCTCTGTGAAAGCAGGTGGACGGCGCCGTTCTGTGCCTCCCTGGCGGTGACAGCACAGGCAACCTCGCCGGAGTGTGAGGGTCTTTGGTCCCTTCTCGTGCTCTTCAAGGAACGTGCGGTCAGTTACCCTCTTTCTCCCACAAGAAGAGACCTCGGGACAAGCCAGACCGGGTTTGGGGGCATCCCTGCGTGTCCTCCGTGTCGGTGGCCTTTCTGCGGGAACTTCCCGAGTGGCCCAGGAGGAGCGTCGGATTCCGCGAGCACGGGGCAGCCGCTGCGGTTTTGCAAACTTGTGCCGAGGATTAGAAAAGGTGCAGCGGAACCTGGGTGTGTTCTGCGGCGCTGCCTGGAAACCAAGCAGGGCCCTGCGGAGCCCATGGGCAATGGTGTCGGCGCCGCAGGTGGAACACAGTGCAGGGGACCGGGACGCACATGTACCAGGAATTCCTGTGAGACGCCGGGCGGGCCGCACCGGAGCCGGGCTCTGACACAGGCTTTGCAGCCGGTACCGAGCACGCTGAGCAAAGCCAGCGCTTCTTCGTTCGTCCTCAGAGCCCCAGAGGAGTGGCGGCCAGTTGGGGTGTCACGCCCGTCCCCTCTGCCCCTGGCAGGCGGCCGTCGCCGTCAGGCACTCCGCACATTTCTGAAGCCAGCAGAACACTCCCTGACCAGCTCAGTTCCCTTCGGTGAACAGCCAACTTTGGACCTGCGAGGAGAGCACCAGACTGAGGACGAGGCGAGGCCTCGAGAAGATGGACCGAGCTGTCCCATGGACGTGATGGTTTTCTGTGATTTTGTCCTGTGCTCCCCCCACGGTCTCGATTTAACCCGAGTCGAGCTGTTTGCCGTTCTCTCTGGTTTCTGCTTGAACTTTCCGATGCTCCTAGAGAGACTTACTTGTGTTGGACGTAGTTTCTGCAAAATGAACCGAAGCCAAAACCCCATCCCTATCTCCCTGTTCTTCCAGCCAAGGAACGCAGAGTGGTGAAGTCAGAGCAAACACAGGCCTCTTTCACTTGGAAGGCTGACGTCACCCCCTGGGGAGCTCGGGCTTGTCCGTAAATCCTCTGTGGTCCCCGGAGACCTTCCAGCTTCCCTGGTGGAATATTCCATTGCTCGGAATGCTGGTCTTCTGAACTCATGACTATTTTGGGCTTTTGCTCAGTGGGAGACAGGATTGCACTCAGAGTGTGTCTGAGAGAACAGCCTGTCCTTAGTTTGCAGCTGACCCTGCTGTGGTTTAGCTGTGTGATTTTGGGTAAGTTGCCTAACCTCTCTGTGTCAGCACTTTTGTTTACGAAGTAAGAATGAAGAGCACGTGCCCCTCGAGGTTACTGTGAGCTCACGATGCGCCTGGACCTGGGTGTGCACTCTGGACAAGGGGCTGTGGCCCAGCTTTGGTGTACGCCCGAGATCACACGGAGGGAGGAGTAGGGGCCCCAGTGAGGCAGCGGTGAGAGGGGCTGGGACCCGTGGAAGTTCAGGCAGTGAAGGGGGCTGCACAGGGGGGCAGGGGTTAGGACAGCTGACCCATCCCTCTTGGGAGAGTCTAGCGGAGTCCAGTGGCAGTTAGAGACCTGCCCCTGTCATGGGGGTCAGTCCTGGGGAAACCGCTGATGCCTGTTTCAGGCTGTGACTTTGGGGTCTCTGCATCGCGCAGGTGTGACTCCTCACGCCTTTGGCAGAGGGGCTTCGAGTGTGGTGCCCCCTTAGCTCCTGCACAGTGGTCATCACTGAAGTGGAGCCCAGGGCCTCGGGCCGAGCACCCCCACCTGCTGGCCCTGGGTGTTTCTGCCGAACGTCCTGACCTCGTGCGTCGGGGGTTTTGTCTGGGGGGACACGTGCGGTGCGTTCAGTCACAAACCCGCTGTGACTCACCGGCACTCGGTGCGTGGGCTCCGGGACAGTCAGCTCAGTGCCGCTTGGAAAGACGGTCCATGAAGGAGCCGTGGGGACATTTTCATGAGTTCGTCAGAGCGTGTAATTTTGAGAAAAGGCAGGCATGGAAGCAGCGAGCGCCCTCCCGTCCAGGAACCCTCCCCTGGCGCTGGGAGACCTGCACGGATCTGAGGGGACGGGATCAGAAATTACCGAACTGGGGAGGCCTTTCCGATGCGGATCAGAACAAAATAAAGTGTCTCCAGTCTGTCTCCAGTCAGGTTATTAGATGTCCCAAACCTGTTTAGTATTTAGTGTTGCTAAATCAATTAAAACATTATTATAACCACCGGGAACTATTCAGTGTTCTGGAACACCCGTGCTGGGAGGATGCGGGAAGCGCCCCGTTGGGGAGCCACTGTGCAGGCTCCGGGGGGCGATTCCACCAAAATGATCGATGTGCATGCCCTTTGCCCCCGCGGTCCCGTGGCCTGGGGCTCACCCCACATAAACACGGGCAAAGGCATTTCAGGACATGGGAGGAAGGTGTGACCTCTGCCCGCTGCCTCCAGCAGCCACACCTGGGAGGTGGATGCCGCTCGGCCTCTTGGGGCATCAGGTGGGCAGTGCAGCTGCGTGAAGCCCCCCACGGCTTTTATAGTTTGGGGAAGAGAGAGACCTAGTGCAGGCAGGTGACACTGATGTGCGCTGGAAGGACGTGTGGACGTGGGCAGAGGCCGCAGGGTAGGTGGCAGGGCCCCTCTGCGCCCTTCGATGTGGGCTGATTGGTGTTCCTCGTGGGGACACAGGCTGGGGGCCCAAGGCTTTCACGTCACGGCCACTCTGCACCGTCTTACCCGTGGGGCCCCTGCGGTGCCTGGCACTCACTCCTGCGCTTTCCAACCCACAGGACAACCAAGACGGGCCCTCCAGCGAGGGCATCTTTGTCTCCAGGGTGGTGGACGGTGGGCCTGCAGCCAGGGACGGCGGCCTGCAGATTCACGACAGGATCATCGAGGTACGTGGACCCGGGCCAGCGATTCCGCGGCCCACACCGCCTGCCTGCGCCGGCTCAGCGACGTGCTAGGGCGAGAGGGGCCCCGCAGGGGCCGAGTGTCGGGTAGCCCCGTGGTGTGTGGTGACTGTTCACGCCAGTCCCTGGGCGCGCCGTGGGCACTGGAGTCAGGCTGGTGTCCGGGCGCACAAGCAGGGACCCCCAGGTGCCTTGGTCTCTGGTGTGCTTGTTAAGTCTGTCTTCGCTGCCTGTTGCCGGTTGTACAGGCTGGCTGTCTGGGGCCTGCAGGCGAAGGCTGGTGTTTGGGGTGTTCATGCGTCATCCCTGACGCGTCAGCTTCAGGTCCCCACTCCCCACTTCAGACTCTCCATACGGCAGGGTTGTCCTTCACTCCACCCTACTGGGGGACGACGCTCGGGAAGAGCCACGATGTCACGCGGGACGTCCGTATGGCTGAGGGGGAACGCGCTGTTCTCGCCTCCTTGTTGGGCTCTTGTTATAAAGTTGGACTTGAAGGACGTTTGGCTGGTGTTTTTGACCATTTCGGCTGCTCTGTAGGGGGGTAAATATGTGAGCCATGTGGGTGGGTTCTCCTGGGGGGAAGTGAAATGTGGGACCCAGGGTGCTGCACTGACCCCACGAGGAGCTCAGCCACCAAATGGGAGACCAGGCGCCGACCGCTGGGTGTTCATGTCGGGGCCTGTTCCCGAGGCAGCTGCATTCCCGGGTGCTCTCCTGGCCTGTTTCCAAAGCTCGTGCGGAGGGCAGCTGTGGCCATAACCGAGCAAGTGTGAGGAGGACAGGTCGTCTCCTTTGGACGTGCCCCCGGTGGAGGCATGGCCTCTGGTGGCTCATCCTCAGGGACAGAGACAGCGGCCTCACAGGAGCCGGTGCTGGGGCTGCGGAAGGTGTGAAGAGGAGACTTGATTTGTGTCCAGGACATGGTTAGTACTTCCTACCCTTTAACTTTCGGGGGGCTCTTAAACTCGGAGCTCTTTGGGCCCCTGATTTGGAGTGTCTTTGTGCACACAGGCCAGAGTTTGCTTGGGCAAGACCTCCTGGGTGAACCTGCTGCCTTGTTCTTGGGGGGAATGCATTTTCTGAGGCTGTTGTTCGCAACCATAGGCACGGCTCGGTGGCCAGGGCCTGGGGGCCGTCAGCCTCTGGCGGCGATGGGACCAGAGGCTGACGGTGTCTGTTTGAAGGGGGTGGGACTTGCTCCCCGCCCAGGCGACGGCGTTCGCACGTTCAGCCAACTTTTGGCTGAGCCACGTCCCCCTTGGACAGGGCTGACCAGGTGGCAGTGGCGGGAAAGACCCCAGCGGAAAAGGGTCATCATCGGGGACACTCCAGCTCTCCCCGTCCCTCCTCCAACAGCACGGCAATCCCACGCGGCCCATGCACTGTCTCGGCTTCACATGTCCGGCCCGAGTCTGTTCCCGACACGAGCGCCAGTTTTAAGGCCGTGTTTCGTGTCACCAACACTATTCACGAGCAGTGTGTGCAGACACACGCCCGACTGGGAGCTGCACGCACCGTGACGTGCTGAAGAGGCCGCGGGAGGCGGCCTGCACCGGCCCGGGTGCGTCGGTCAGTGCTCGGGCACGGCCAGCGTGCGTGGGGCCACCGGCCGCCTCGCCTCCTGGGACTCCGCAGCTGCTGGGGACACGCGCGCCCTTTGCCGCGTCTCCGTCCGTGACTCGGTTTCTCCCGCCGTGAGCGGACCGGGGCTGAGCTCCGGGGCCACGAAGCCCAGCCGTGCTCGGGCGGGCGCACTTCCGGGTGCGTGCGTTAAACCCCGTGAGACGCCCGCGGCGCTCACCGCCCGCAGCACGTTCGCCTGCGCCTTCCTGACGTTACGTACATACGTACTTACGTACGTACGCTCACGTCGCGCGCACTGGTCCCCACCGTCCCAGGGCCGTTCCCATCTCCCAGCCCCCGCCCCTCCCCCGCCATCGATGGTCTGCCCGTGACCTTGACCCCACGGGGCAGAGTCTCACAAGGCCTGTCCTCGGCCATGACGGTCCCGAAGTGGCGGGTTCTGCGTCGGCGTCACGTCCCCGCGGTGCCGGAAGCGGCAGAGGGTGCGCGTGCACGACGCCCGCGCACCGTGGCCGGCAGAGGACCGTGGCCTCAGCCTGGTGCTGGCCTTTGACCCCTCCTCCCAGCGACCGCGTGGCCCTCGTTCGCCGCGTCTGGACGAACGAGACTTTTCGGCTGCTTACTTAGGAACAGGTGAAAAGCCGCGTGCGTGTCTGCGTGGGAAGGCGGGCTCGAGTGTGTCTCTGGGGACGTCACACGGTAACTTGGGACCAAGACCCAGGACCGATCCGGAAGTTTCCAGCCGTTTTGAATGTGGTGTCAGGAACCTGTGTTTCTCTTTGCGAGAGATGGAAGCAGAAGCCCCCTGTGAAGGGCGGGGTGGGGGGCTGTTTGACCCGGGACGTAGCTCCGTGTGAAGCCCCATCACAAGGATGTTGGCTCGATGTGGTTGATACGTTAAGTAGCTCTCACCACCGCACCATCTGCTGAAGTTACTGGACTTCACGGAAGGTACCGGGAAGTCTGACCCCAGAGAACAAGGCACGGAGTTTTCTCTTCTCCTTTGGTTGGTTGGAAAGTGAAGCCCGCCTAAGCGCTTGTTGTTTCTCGCCGTAATGAGAACATTAAAGGCCTTCAGCAAGGCTGTTTCTGACCTTTGGCGGTCACGGATCCCAGTTCTAAACGATTTCTGAAACGTGCAGCCCCAAGGAGTTCGGGAGAACGCGACAGGGAATCCGTGTGTTCCGGTCTTGTCAGCCGGACGTGTCGGGTAAAAGCAGAGGGTGTCCTGACGTAGGGGCGGGAGGGGCGCTCCTCCGCCGTCCTGGTCGGCCGGCCGGCCGGCGAGCATTTCACACCGATCGGCGAGCTTCCCGGAGCATCTCTCAGACCAGTCCACTTTGTCAAATGCCGAGGTTGCTCTTACGGCAACGTGCTGCCCTTTAACCAGACTAAAGGGAACTCTGTGTCCTGATTGTGCCTGAAAGTCACCTTTGTGGCTGCAAACAAAGACGCCGGTAAAACAAAGGCAGGGACAGCGGGAGTTGGTGTGTTTCCACAGGGTTTGGCCCCTGGAGGCGTTCTCCTGATTTGAGAGCAGCCACCGCCGTGGGTTAGATGCCAGGGTGGGGACGGTCACAGCGTGGGTTCCACCCGGTTCCTGGTCCGGGTGGCGGTTTCCGAGGGATCCGGTGCTGTGAACTGACACTGACCGCCCATCTACACATCCCGAGTGGACGGAGTTCATTTACAGTGTGGTCTTGCAGGTATGTGGGCCCAGGTGGGCTCTGTCCCCGGATGCATCCGACTTGCTCACCTTGTCACCAGCTTCTGACGTGTCACCCAGAGCCACATACCTGGTGCCAGTGCTCCTGGCCTGACCCTGCCCCCGGCCGCAGGGCCTGTGGTGCAGCCGCGAGGAAGGGGCACGTTCAGAGATGAGTCTCCTATGTAGAGAGGACCCAGTCCATGGGCAGAGGCACAATGGTAAATATCGGTGTCACAGGCCAGAGATCAGGGAATCTGTCTGATAAACCTTCGTTGCTTTTGTAAAGTTTTGGAAAACCGTGCTGCTGTGCCTGCGGTGTTAGCTGTTTGTGGCGTGCGCCCTGGTGGGCTAGGGCAGCCAGCGTAGACGTCCACGTGCCAGAGGCTGGACGGGTCCCCGCAGCACAGGACAGACCTCGGGAAGGAAGATGGTGGCGCAGCCCGGGGTGGCACCCCCAGGTGCGAGTGGTCCTGGCCCCTGTTCGCGAGAGGCCTCTGTGCTCACCCCATGTGCGCAGGCCACAGTTCTGCTGTTCCGTGCTCATGGCTCGCTCCCTGAAGGGCGGTCGCCAGCAGTTTGGACGCATCCTGCTGTGGAGACAGAGCCACACCTCCACGCTGACAGCAGAGGTCCTTCCCGACATCATGCTCACATCGCCCCCCTGCCCCTAGCTCATCCAGGGTGTGGCCTGTTGCCAGCTCGGACACGTCTGAATATAACCTGCCTCCTGAACCCACACCCAGGGGTCTGCGGGGACCACGTGTCCCTGTGAGGTCTGCAGGCCCTTGGGTTGGCCCAGGTGGGTGCTGCTCCGTGGACGCTCCTGAGCAGGGACAGTGATCTGGCCCCTGGTTTGCCCCATTCCCAGGACATGGCCTCCTGCCTGGGGCAGGGGATCCACCCGGTAAATACCTGCGGCCTGACTTGGAAATAGATTTTCAGGTCACACAGCCAACTTCTGAGGGTCAGATTGCAGGAGGTCAGACATTAGAAGCACGAGAGGCAGGTGACAGTGTGCCCCGGGGGACTTGGGACATCGAACACTTGGACAGAAGACAGGTGGAGCCGGCAGCTGCCCACACAGGAATAGCAGCGGCTTTAAATAGCTGCGTCCCCCGCCACAACCCCCCCCCCCCCATGCAGGGGATTCGGGAGAGAGTCGCTTTATTTGGAAGCGAGGGGTAAAGTGGCTGCCACAGGGAAGCAGTGAGTGAGGAGGCCCTAGCTTTGCTTTTATTTATTTATTTTTTAAGGCAAGCAGGAAGGTGTTATCAGAAAACCGAGAGTTCAGTATTTGGAGCTCTACGCTGGGTTTCACACACTGAACAGAGAAAGCTGCCACCTTCCTCTCTCCCAGGCTTTCTGTTTCAAGCAGGGGCCGGTTTCTCCTGTGCGGCAGCAGGTGCCAGAGCTGTGCCGGCTGCGGCTGGCACGCTCACCTTGCCCATGGGTTTCCGCTGGCAGGTGTGCTCTCTGCTCCGGCAGCCAAGGCTTTGCCAGCAGATTTGGGAAGTTTTATTGTCGGTCACCTGCCCTCTGCTGTCTCAGCGGCTTGGGTCCACTCTTCCTGTGGGACCGTTTTAGCGATGGGAGTTCTGGAAGGTTCCTCCTCTCCCTTCTGTTTGGAGTGTGCCATTATCTGGCATGGCATTTTCAGACATCTCCCAGGAAATAATTACTTGGCCAGGTTGCTTGATTGGAACCGGGTGTCGGGAAGCGGCGGCCCCAGGGGTCTCTGGGAGGGCCCTCTGGAGGAGATGCTGGGAGGGGTCTGAGCAGAGGCCTCTGGCTGCAGGCGCACCCGGGAGGCACCAGACAGCGAGGCCAGGCATTTGAAGCAGAGAGATAGATTTCACCTTTTTTCTTTTAATTTTTCTCATCCATTCTTAAAGAGAGGGGAAGGGGGGAGAGCAACATCAATATGAGAGAGAAACATCAATTGGCTGCCTCTCGCATGCACCCCGGTGGGCGGGGGAGGGGGGGGACTGGGCCTGTGCCCCGACCATGAACCAAACTGGTGACCTTTTCGCTTTGTGGGACGATGCCCAGCCTCTGGGCCACACCGGTCAGGGCTGATTTCACCTTCTGACTGTCACCTTTCTGCCAACAGGTTTGAGCTTTGTATTCTGCACTGAACTAGTGGGAGAAGTGTCAGGCTGACACAGGTGAATGTCCCCACAGAATTAATGTGAAGCTAAAAACAGTGTGAGTGTCGATGTCGATGCAGAATCAGACATTCCGTGCCGTCTCCCGATCTGTCTTCCAGCAGAAGTGTCACCAGCAGAAAGGGTGACCTTGAGTTCCTGAGCTTAGAACGCTGAGACTGATGCAGTGTGACTGTCTCAGTCTTTCCTTTACACCCCCCCCCCCCCTGCACTGAGAAAGGGAACTGAATTGCCTGGACCTGGGTGGGCGCTTGCTTGTACGTGCACCTGCCCGCCGCTCGAACTGAAGTGGTCTCTCTCCAAGGTGCGGGCGGCCTGGGCTCACCCTGGAAGTGTATTTCCGTGTAGCTGTGTAGCTGCTTGTCAGTCCCACACCCACAGACTGGGGCCTCCCCGCACCAGCGAGCTTCCGAAGATTTTTGTCTCCGGGTGGGACTCAGATGTTCCTGAGTTAATCTTCAAACCCTCTCTACTCTGTATAATTCCGTTCTCCAGAAATGTTACTCATCTCCAGGGCTTTGGTTCGCTCTGTGTGGCTCTCCAAGCTGTCACTCCGAACGCCTAGTGTCCCGCCCCCGCGAGGCAGCAAACTGGCCAGCTCCCCGGCTGCGGGACGGGTGTGCGTTCTGTCCACTCGTGTGATTAGGCCGGTGAGCGCGGCCAAGCGGAGTGAAAAGGGTAAAGACGGATGATTTCAACGGGTGCTCTGGGGGTTGGTGCCTGGTGTCCACGTTGAATTCCGACCAGTGAGCCACTGTGGAGAGACGGTTTCTGAGAACGGGGGCTCAGCATCCTCCCTGCGTCGCTCTGGAACACGCTTCTCTGTATCGTTGTGGTTTGGATCCCGTGTGTGCCCCTCGTACATGCAGGGAGAGCCCCGTGGAAGCCCCGCGAGGGCTGGGCCGTGGCCGCCCTGCCGGGAGCTGGCAGCCTGGCGGTGTCACCGCCGCCCTCCCTGGTGGACGTGCAGCTCAGACCTTCCGGGCGAGTGCAGCTCGGCCCCGTCACAGTCGGGCAGGTGATGTTTCATATCAGCTGCATTTTGGGGCTGGTCAGGTGTGCTCGCTGCATTATTTTAATCCGTCTGTTCAGACTTTCTTCTTCGTCCTCAACGCCGGATGAAGCTGGAGTCCCTGCAGCGCGTGTTCATCATGCAGTCGCCTCCGAAGGGCGCGGCTGTTCCTGTGCAAAGACGGTGGCGCCGTGACTGAGGGGTCCAGGCGGGCCTTCCCTCCCCCCTCCTCCTTCCCCCTCCGCCCCGCTGCTCCTCTGCCCTCCCTGCTGCTTCACCCCGACACGTGCAGGCCCCACGGCCCTTTCAGTGCTTCTGGCCGTCGGCACACGTTGGTGCGGATGTGGACTTGACCACCACAGGGACGGTGGTGGAACCAGTGGGGTGGCCCTCCGAGCTCGGGCAGCGGAGGCGGGGCAGGGCCCCGAGGGCGGCATGCGGGCCCATCCCCCGCCCGC
Organism: Anoura caudifer; assembly: GCA_004027475.1. Classification (NCBI taxonomy): domain Eukaryota; kingdom Metazoa; phylum Chordata; class Mammalia; order Chiroptera; family Phyllostomidae; genus Anoura; species Anoura caudifer. Next base: position 49,404 of record PVKU01006380.1, read on the forward strand.
AGCACACCTGCCTGTCCGGTGCTTCTGCTTCCTTACCCGGAGCCTGCCTGCGAGGTTTGTGGGCGTCGGCCGGCCCTCCGTCGGTCGGTTGGTCGGTTGGTTGGTCGGTCAGACACTCGCCCCTGCTGGGCCCGGCTGTGGTGGCATTGAGTCTGCTCATTGGTTTGCAGTTTTCTGTGATCTTCCCCCGTTTCTCCCGGAGAAGTCCCCAGACCGGCATCGCGGGGCAGCGTTGGCCTGCGGAGCCTCCCAAGCTGGTCACCAGCAGCCTCGGCAGGGGGCCCTCCAGGCGGCCTTCGAGGCGCGAGGGGACACAGTGGAGGCGTCCTGTGGGGAAGGCCTCTCCAGGGGTCTGGCACCTCTGTGGCCCGTGGGCAGCACACGGTTGGCCTGCAGTTGCTCGCGAGGTGTCTCCCGAGTCAGCCTGTGAGGCGTTGACGTAGAATGCCATGTGTGCTCACTGTCCGTCTGTCCGCCAGCTGCACCTGACAGTCAGCATTGTTTTACATTCGCTGCGGGTGTGCAGCGCAGCGGTTAGACGAGGGTATGATTCAGGGAGTGGTCACCGGTGAGCATGCCCCGTGCCCGCCTGGCACTGTGCTGCCCGTGCTGGGTGCCAGGTCCCTCACCCCAGTGCCTGTTCTGTGGCCGTCACTCTGTCCTCCTCGGTCCCTTCACCCCTTTCACCCGGCCCCCACCCCTCCCCTCTGGAGTCTGTCCTCTGGGTCCCTAGGTCTGTTTCTCTTTTGTTTATTGCTCTTTAGATTGCACTGATAAGTGCAGTCATGTGGTATTTGCCTTTCTCTGACTGGCTGCTTTCACCGAGTGTAGTGTCCTCCAGGCCCACCCACGCTGTCACAGGTGGTAAGGGTTCCGTCTTTTTCACCGCTGCGCACTATTCCACCGTACAGATGCACCGCAGCTTTTCTGCCCACTCACCTACGGATGGGCATGTGGGCTGCTTTCAAATCGTGGCAGTTGTGAATCACACTGCAGTGAACGTGGGGGTGGATATATTGTTTCAAGTTAGCGTTTCTGGTTTCTTTGGCTACACATCCAGAAGTGGAATCGCAGGGTCATAAGGCAGTTCCATTTTTAACTTTAGGGAAACTGCATACTGCTTCCCACCGTGGCTGCCCCAGTCTGCACTCCCGCCAACAGTGCACTAGGGTTCCCTTTTCTGCACGTCCTCGCCAGCACTTGTTGTTTGTTGACTTTATTAATGATGGCCATTCTGACAGGTGCGAAGTGGTATCTCATTGTGGTTTTAATCTGCATCTCTCTGATGGTTAGTGACATTGAGCATCTTTTCGTATGTCTGTTCAGCATCTGTATGTCCTCCTCCAAGAAGTGTCTATCCACACACCTTGCCTGTGTTTTAAATTAATTTTTTTTTTTTTTTTTTGGTGTTGAATTGTATGAGTTCTCTATAAATTTCGGCTATCAGTCCCTTATCAGATATATATGTTCTCCCATTAAGTGGGTTAAATTTCCGTCTTGTTGACGGTGTCCTTTATGAGCAGAAGCCTTCTGTTTCGCTGTGGTCCCACAGAACTCCCAGAAGACAACCCAGGCCGTAAACTCTCTGTCGTTTCTTGTACTGATATTTTTGTTGATATACCTCCTCCCACAAGGGAGACGAAAGAAAAGTGAACACGCGTGTTCGCTGTTTTTAAGGCAGTCACCCCGAGTCCCAGAAGTCCCGTAACTGAGTTGCAGGAAGCATGGAGCCCCCGGAGCATGGAGGTTTTCTGCACCCGAAGCAGCAGCCTTCCCAGGAACGCGCTTCGGAGGAGTGGCCTCCCCTCTGGGAGGCGCAGACCAGCCGCCTCCGACCTCGAGGTGCAGTGGGGTTGGGTCGTAAGTGAACCGATCATGTAGCTGACTGCCGGGCTCAGGAAATGGTGAGATGAGGGGAAACGTGGATTTGGTTAAAAAACCACTTTCGTGTCTTTCAGGTTGAGTCAGCATTGGCCGCGGCCTCTGGCTCTTTTGTAGGAATGAATGTGCCTGTTTGGCAGAACTCGCTGACTTCACTTGATTTCAGAGACGTGTCGGGAGACAGTGCAGACCCCGCGGCCTCCTTAGCGTGGTCAAGTGCTTGATTCGGCCTCGGGCGCTCTTGCAGCTCGGCCAAGAGGCACTTCATCGCAGGCGGCGGGTCTCCTTGGTGCTGAGGGGATTAGCGGACAAGAGGCTCCCAGAGGGGCGTTAGCCTGTGCTGAGCGCTCAGTGGGCGGCCTGGGCCCGAGGCGGTTCTTGATGTTGGGCATCTTTCCTGTAGAGGCGGAGACTCAAGTGTCGGAGGGCTCGGCCTGACCACTGCTGCTTCGCGGTGGGGTCGAGGTAGAGGGGCCCTGCCCTGTGACTGCAGGGCCCTGCAGCCCGCCCGCCCCATCCCCGAGGGTGTGCTCGCAGGCTCCGGTGCCAGGACATGTGCGTTGTGGCTGAGACTGGCCGGCCGTCCTCGGTGGCCAGCAGCACCCTGCCCTGCTTGCTGTGACTTTCTAAAGTGTCACCATGTGGGTCGTGACCTGTGTGTGTGTGGGGGGAGGGGCAGTCTGTTCAGTTCCGTCTTCTGGCTGTTGGAAAGCTTCAGCAGGCCTCCTGGGGGCTCAGATGGATTTGGAACAATGAGACAGCCCCTCACACTGACGTTTGTCACTGAGTAAGGTTCAGTCTCAGTGACGGGCCCGATGGGAAGTGCTCTCTGCTGCGGGGGCTGCACGGTCTCTGTGGCAGCCACTCAGCTCTCTCCTCCGGGGAAGAACACCCACTCTGGACGCATGAGCTCGGCTGCGCCCCGATAAAGCTTTATTTAAAAGACCGGGCAGGGGGCCAGTCTCCTGTAGGCTGTGGCGGGCTGATGCCTGCTGGAATGCACCGGCCCCGACGCAGCTCTGGTTGTGCGTCTGATTGCATCTTCTGGCCAGTCTGTCCCTCCCTCTGTCTCGAGGCACCTGCTTTCGAGACGGCAACTTGCTGCACCTGTGGTGAACACAACCGGCACCGGCGCACTGTGTCCATCATCCTTCCCTGGCAACGGGAGGCCATGCCTGGCATCCCCCAGGGCCCTGGCTGCAGGGAACCACAGAGGGGCCTTTGGGGCAGGTGGGACTCACCAGCGTTTCTCATGCCAGCTGTCTTGCTGTTGGCCGGGACAGGAGCCCTAGCCCCCGGGACACAGAGCCGAGGGCCCCCCTTTGCTGGCGAGCGTGTGGTGTGCGCAGGTTTCCTGTGAAACTGCTGAGATGCAGGGTGGTCTCCGCAGTTTCTGCCCGGTAATCAGGCGAGGGGTTCCTGACCATGAACTCCCCGCTCTGCCTGGGCCCGGTTGGGTGGGTGTGCCGTTGCTGTCGGGGTCAGCGGTCCTCCTCGGAGCTGCTGCCTCTCCCACAGGGACTCAGGTGAGCCTGGACTGACGGCCGAGTGCGCAGCCTCAGGTGCCTGAGTTACAGGGCCTCAGGCTCGGCGGCCAGGCACTCACCGGAGGAGCAGACAGTGTTCAGGCAGCGTTTGTACATGGGGTGGGGAGGGGTGGGGAGGGCTCACGGATTCCCGACTTTCCTCTTCTTTCTGCTGGGACGGAACCTGGCACTTGATCGCGCCCATCTGGTCGCCACAGCAGTCAGGTGCTGTGAAAGCACCTGTTGGAAGCTTCGAGAGACGGCAGTCCGAGGGAGCACCGGGTAGAGGGGCCAAAATGGGGAGAGCACGCAGCTGCGAGCAACGGAGTTCATGTTCCGTTTTCATCATTCAGGCTAGAGGAAGAGACAGTGGCTTTTTAGGCGAGTCCTAGCTGCTCACTGCGCTTGCCCGCCCACACCGGGGAGACGCTGCAAGAAGTGACTTTGAGGTCGTTTTCTTTATGCGCCCCATTCTGCTGACACAGCCTGGCTGGCTTTGGGAAGCTGTCGTGATGCCCCTGACTCAGGTGAAGTGCGGAGTCTCCTGAGATGTCCTTCCAAACCTCGGCTGTCCCGGTGTCTGAGCTGCCCCATCCCAGGCCAGGGATGGTGCATCTGGACACCAGCCTCAGGCAGCTCTGCCGGCTGGACCCTCCTGCTCCCGGGACACAGTGACAGGTATCAGGACTCGGGGGTAGGGGCAGGGCTGTCCCTCAGGCAGCTGTGGCTGTGATTGAAAAGGCATGTGGCCTGGAGCTGACTTCCACCAAAGGGCAGTGGTCTCTGAAACGGGTCCTGGGGCCCGGACTGGTTTCACTGGGAATTCTCAGCAGGCGCCCCTCGCTGGAGGCATCTGCTACACTGTGTCTTCTGCTGGGACGGTTAAGGATTTGTCACGTGCCCGAGTCCTTCTGAAATGGAAGGGCAGTGACATGAGGCACTAATGGGCTGACGCTGTTTCTGCAGACCGGGGTCTCGTGCAGGTGGAGGGCCTGTGGGGGGAGACGCTGTGTCCAGCAGGGGACACCCCGCCTTTCCCACCACTGGGTGCAGAGAAGGAGGACGCAGAGACCTCTGCAAACCGGGCGAGGCAGCAGACGCCCCCAGAGCGCCTTCCCCAGTGAAGAGCCACGCTCATAGCAGCTCTGAGCGGGCGATGGCATCCACCCTTCTCGTTTCTCCATGAGGAAAGTCCCTTCCTTTTCTGAAACGGAATCTCAAAGACTCGGTCCGGATGCAGGGCCGAGTGAAGTGGTGCTTTTCGCTGCGGGATTTCCTGAAGTGGAGATGGGTCACTAAGATGGGCAGTAAAAATCAGGGCCTTCACATTAACCCCGCCCAGGTGTTCTCGCCCACGGCCAGGGGGATCGGAAAAAAAACACGGGCAGGCTCATTTACAGGGTGGGAGGGTGAGAAGGAAGCACGCACCTTGAGAGACTTTGGGAGCTTGTGGGCGCTGGGGGTCCGCTCTCCTGGGCACCCCCACCCCCGTCGTGCCCCTGGTCACAGGGCATGGCCGGAGGGCTCTGGTCCATCCCGGACTGGCCTGACTCTGGGCAGCAGCTGGCCAGCTGCAGCGAGATTCCCGCACAGAGGACTCCCCCTTCTCTGGGGCGCCCTGCGCACACACCTCCCGTCACTGAGTGAGCATGGAGCTCGCAGCGCACAGTCTGGGGCGGGTGAGGTGCGGCGGCGGGACCGCGGCACCAGGACGGCGGTGCCCGGAGCGAATCAGTCCGCCACTCACCCCACCGAGCGCGTTGCCGATGCGCAGCCTTTGTTTTGCGACTCACGTGAGGAGTGAAGCTTCCCTGTAATTACTGTCGGCAAATCTCCAAACGTCCCTTGCACGTCTCCTAGACGGCGGGCCCTGAGCCGGCCTGTCCGAGTTTACTCGTTCATCCATCAATCCGTCCCTGCGTCCCAGAAGTGGGCGAGCCTGGGCCGCCAGTTCCCGTGCTGGGTGCCAGGTCGCAGCGGGGCGGGGGTGGGGCGGAGCAGCTGTCCCCTCCCATCCCCCACTGCAGGCCCCCACAGTACCGGTGACCAGTGCGTCTGCGTCATCTGTAGGGTGAGTGCCGGGGGTGGGGAGAACGCAGCTGGTGGGGGCAGTCCTCACGGCTCTGCCTCTTACCCCGATGACGCCCTGTGTCTGACGTGGAAACCAGACACCCTGTGTCTCTGGCCACGGGGACCCAGGGGTCAGCCAGGGCAGTAGCCTGGAGGCCCTGCCCCCCCGGAGCCTCTCATCTTCACCTGTGTGGCCAGGTGACACCAGTTTGGTTTAGGTTTCAGCAGCAGCAAGTGCCCAGCCAAGGGTCGAGTTGTTTGCTTTGAAGGACCTCAGTTTTCACTCGGAAATGGGAACAGTGAAGCTGCCCCCGGGGGCAGAGTACTGGAAGGAATTTCCACTGCACTGATTCCACCTGCCGACCCGGATGCCTGCCGGTCTCTGAAAGCTGCAGGTCGGATGTACCTTCATTAGGCAGAAAGGGCCTCAGCCAGGTGCTCTGTCCCGAGGTGTGTCACCTGTTGGAGTCACAGCATTTTGGTGTCTCCCTAGGGCCGTGGCTGCTCATTTAATTTTCATGAAATTGTGTGGCAAAGGTCACGTCTTAGGAGTGGGGGCCACGAATCGTGCGTCACCATCAGGGCTTGGTGGCCGGCCAAGGAGAGCTCGCCACCCAGAAGCCTGCCCGCTTAAGTGACCAGTTTTCGGTGCGGTTTGGTGGTTACAGGGATGGCGAGCTTTATCAGAATTCCGTAGGACGGTGGTGCTCAGCTCTGCTCGGCTCTCCAGGGGCCTCCGAGCTACCAAACGTCTCTGGCTGACACCAGCCGTCGATGGCTCATCCACGGCTTCAGAGGCACAGCGGTGAACCCAGCACAGCAGTGAGTTTATTTTGGGGAGCAGCTGGAGCCTTGGGCTCCTCCCAGGAGAGCTCAGCGACCAGGGCACCTCATTGTTTGTGGGGTTTTTCACCTCAAACTTAGAAAGAAGACTCTCTCTCTGGAACCGCAGCCAGCTCCTGGCAGGTGTGCAGGTGCACAGAGCTGTGCCGCTCTGCAGGTGGGATCCCCGAGGTGGGTGTGGTTCCCCCCTTCCCCTGGGTGGCCGGGCTGGGTCCCTGTGATCTCAGCTGCGTCAGCTGTCAGGCCCTGCCGGGTTGTCCCCCTGTATCAGTGTGGGTCTTCCCGTATCAGCATCGGTCACAAGCTTCACTTCTTAATTTTATTAGGCTTTCTCGCGGCGTTTGCCATTTAATTTTACTTCTTAGTCTGTCCGAGGTGTGAGGACATCCCCTCCGTGAATGCCAGCCCCTGCCCCCACACGGGCGGCGCCCCAGCACCTGAGGCCCTGTGTGCTAACTTTTAAGTGAGGACGGCAGGTGCCGGAGCTTGAGAGGCGAGCTGGTCACGGAACATGCGCGTCGAAGGCAGAGCGGAGTGGAGGGGGGCGACTGAGGTGTGAGAATTTTTATGAAAACACATTTTTCGAAAGGAACCCAGTTTATACTTTAATAAGTGTCGTTTTCTGACTGAATAGCGTCTGGCAGGTACATAAGCTTCGGGGAATTTTTTTTTTTTTTTTTTTTTTTAGCAGTTCACTGGACTTTGAATGAGAAGCAGTTTCGCTGCTTGTTCTGCTGGAGCAGATTTGATAAAATCTGTTAGCCATCAGTTTTGCTCTCACCCCCTCAGGACGTTTTAAACCCTGGAGACAGACTGTGATCTTGAACTTCAGTTTTCAGTTTGTGGATTCCGTGGTCGCTGACCGCTTTGATCTCCAGCTCGCCAGCCCCCCCGTGAGCCTCGAAGGCTGGCTCCTCACCCCCCACTTTTCAGGTGGGGGCATCCTGCCCAGGGGCAGCATGTGGGGGTGTCCACAGTCCAGGGGAGCTCGGAGAAGCTCCGTCTTTGGGGGTGGCTGTCCCTGCTTCTCAGTCTGCCGGGTCCCTGGAACTCAGTCCTCTGCTGGCCTGCCGCTCGGAGGAGGCAGAGCAGCCCCGTGCTGGGTGTCCTTTTGAGGGCAGGCCTGATGAACAACGGGCCCCCCTTTTGCTGATGGGGATTGTGGCGGTCAGAATTTGGGTGCACCCAGGGGCGCCAGGCTGGTGAGCGCCCACTTTCGGTGATCTTGGAGCCTGGGTGCAGTGACAGGCTGAGCTCTGAGCCTGGGGGGAGAGGCATTCCTGGATGAGGGATAGCAGCCTGGTGGGCGAAGGGTGCTGAGCACCTCAGGGAGAGACTGGGCCCCCTCTTTGCCCCACCAGGAGAGGATGAGGGTAGGTACTTTGGGTGGGGATCCCAGCTCCTGGGGCTGCACCCCGAATTGAGGCCACGTGGCTGCCAGTGGGGACAGCCCAGATGCATAAATGAAAAGTGGGGTCAGGGCTGGTGGGCAGGTGATGGGGAGGGGCGGCCAGTGTGTGCAGTGAACGGGCAGGGGGGTCCCAGGGCTTCAAGCGACTGTCCCATGTCCCTGCTCTCAGTCATGTGATTTGTCCGCCCCAGAGCCCAGACGTGGACTGTGGGGGTCTGGGAGGCCCAGCTCCAGGGGTCGGGGCAGAGGTGCCAGGGAGCGGGCAGCCCTGGACAGCGCCAGGCAGGCCTGTGACCCAGCACCCACGCCAGCCCCGGCAGCACGTCCGTGGTCACAGTTACAGTAATACCCATAACAGAGGGCTCGCTGCGGTTACGGGCTGGGCTCGGAGCCTGGCTGCCTCGGGTCCTAGCTCCTGCCTGCCTTGCTTCTGGCAGATGGCTTTCTCTGTCCAGGCCCCCCTTGCCTTCCCCTTAGAGGGGGGCAACAAAAACACCTCGGAGGACATAGTGTTGGTTCAGCAAGCACGAGGACCAAGCCCGCTGACCTTTCCTTTCAAGGGCCAGGTGGTAGATGGTTTTGGCTTTGGAGACCGTGTGGTCTCTGTTCAGCCTGTTCCACTCTGGTCTTAACTGGGTGGAAAACTCAGGCATTTGAAAATTATTATTTCTCATAGCAAATGTGCAGAAAATCCCAAGGAGTTGCATGGCCCCTGGCTTTTCATAGAAGTTGCGCAAAATGGCAGCTGTTAGGCGTTGGGCTCCAAACTGTTAACACTCGCAAATGCAGAAAACAGGTACCATTTTTATGTGCAGGGTGTTCGTCCGTGTAAACGTGACTGTAAGGGGCACGCTCTTTCTGTAGCTTTCTCCCAGCTCAGCTCTCTCCCAGATGCTGCTTTTGATTTATCCAGCTCATCCACCTTTTTTTTTTAATAGAAAATGTAATTTGCCAAGTTGCAGCCCATGGCTAAATTAGTACCACAGGAAAGTCTGGAAACATGGTTTCCATTTGTGCTCTGATGGGTTAAGCTAACTTTAAAACGCTGTGTGGGGAAGTGCCGCGTGAGGGATACGTGCTCCGCCCTGACGGTGAGAAGCCACGGAGAGGTGTGTCGGAACTTTTTCGGCAGAGTTCCGTTCCCCTCTCCCCGAATTAAAGAGACAGAGAGTGCGGAGCCCCGTGCTATACACCAGTGTGTGTGTGTTGGGGGGCGGGGGGGAGCCTGTATTCATTCCTTGTGCCCCAGCGTGTGCCGTGGACATCAGAGGCTGCTGTGCTGGCTCCCAGAGGCAGGGAGCCTGGGGGCGGGGCCTGGAGCCCGGGGGCGGGGTGGGAGGCGGGGCCTGGTGAGTTCTGGGCGGGGCCTGGGTAGGTGGACCTTGGCAAACGCTAGTCTCCGATGGAGGTCCTGATAGTAATGCGGTTCTCCAACTGCAAAGTGAGGTCTGAGCTGTGACATACAGGGCCTTCCCGTCTGTGCATTTCAGAGGGATTCCGGAAACCACGGCTCGTTTCCATGGAACACGGGCTGCTGGCTCCCAGCAGCTGCAAGAAGGGACGGTGGGCCCACTGGTGCTGGGAGGTGGAAAGTGTTTTTTGTAAAAGGTGTGTAAAAGCAGCTCTGCCGATGTCAATACCAAACGTGTCCTCGCGGATCAGTCCGATCTTGCACAAAACACACATTTCATTCAAGATGATCCATGGGAAGTCAAGTTTCCAACTGGACGTTTAAGAAAGTTGTTGAGAGAGTTGGTCCCTTTGGTTGGCTGCTGCGCTAAAGGATGGCTTTGCTTATTTTTCGCATGTTTCCCCCAGATGAGCAGTTTCCATAACTGCGTGCCCTCCCTCTGTCCTCCGTGTCTCTGTGACAGACGTCACTCAGGCCGAGCAAACCGGTGTCAGTGCCACACCAGCCCGCCCCGCACACGGGAGCCAGGACGCTCTGCATGGAGGGGTGCTTGCAACACGGCAGGCTTCCCGACCCCAGGCAGTTCCGACACGGAAGTCCTGGGGCCACAGCTGCCACCGACCACTGGCAGCCACCACCTCTCTGGCTCTCTATTTAGGGGTCCGGCAGCTCTGGGTAAAAATAGCCATGCCAATTTTGAGAGCATTATTGCCCCAGTGACCCTGCAGAACCCCACCTGACCCAGGAGGAGGCGGCTCTGCCCCCACCGCCCCAGCCTCTGCCTCCCTCGGCTGCCCCCAGCCCGCAGGCCTTGAGCTGACACGCAGGCAGGGCCTGGGTGGGGTTTCCAGTCCTCAGGCCCCCAGGTAGGGGTGGGCCCTGCACAGGATGGGCCAACACCCCCCACAAGTCCGTCCCCCCTTCCCGCTCTTGCACAGGGAAAGCCTCTAGAGCCTAGTGTCTGAGGCCCGAGTAGCTCAAGGATGGGAAGCCAGCTGCTTTCCGAAAGAAACCGAACACATATTCCTCCCTGGGCCGTTTCCATTTCCGGGGGGCGGGGGGGGGGGCATTGTAGACGACAGCTGCTCTGTCTTGGAAAAAAGCGTTTATCTTTGCTTGGAACCCGATCGCTAGTTTTACGTTAGGAGGTTGGATTTCTAGGACGATTTCTCATCTGAGGATTGGACTCTGTCGTTCCTGCGGTGGTTGAAAAAAGGAATGTGTGGCTGTTCTTTGCTGCTGACTTAGGTGTTGTTGCAAATCCAAGGCCTGGTGTCCAGAGCCGTGTAATCCAGCCAGTGGTCGCAGACCATAGTCGTCACAGGTCTGGAATGTGCTCAGCATTTGTAACCAGTTACTGACTCTCATGTAGTTTCCTCCCATTTAACGTTGCAGCCTTGTGTCTCAGGGTGGCCACTGTGTGCCTGCCCACGGACACCCTCGCTCGGTAAATGGTCACCGACCCCCGACAGCCGCCACCTCTCCGGCTCTGTTTAGGGCTCCAGCAGCTCCAGCCAAAAACAGTCATGTCCATTTCGAGAGCATTACCTCTGCCAGAAGGAAAGGGACAAAGTTACTGTATTCTTTTTATTAGCCATTTATGATTGTTTTTACCGTAATGTAAATTTTTATATGTTACTTTTTGTAGGTTTTATAGTATCAATGTCTGAAACCATTTTTGGCAAAGTTGTAACTTTTTATTCACCTTTTTTCCTGAAGTGAAGGACAGGCACCCTTTGTGAAGGATTTTTGCTCATTGTAGCGGAGATCTCCTTGGGGTCTAAGGAGATCTATCAGAGTTTCAAAAATGAAAGCACGCTTGTAACTGTCACACTCTCGTGTGAAAGAATGTGCGGGCCCAGAGGATCTCCTTGTCTGTGGGGGACCTGGGATCAGTACGGTGGGGGGGGCGGGGGGCGGAGTTTTCTCGGTCAGCCCTGCGGCATTTCTGCACTTCCCGCCTTTTCTGCAGCTTCTGTGACGAGCGTGCGTTTAGTTGTGAGTCAGGAGGTGGGAGGAGGATGTACATCGAGCTGTGAACAGCCCTGTGTTCCAACCTGTTCTTTTGGCTTCCATACGTTTTAATCAAGAGTTGCTTGGAATTCAGAATAGAGAACCCAGGTCCCCATGGCCCCGCCCCGTCATCCCTCTGTGTCCTGGATGTGGTTTTCCAGAGTGTCCCTCTCCTGCCCTTTGCGTCCCCATCTGGGCTGAGGTCAGGGCTTCGCGAGGCGGCCATGACCCAGGCCCGTGTCCCGGGATCCACAGGTCTTCACGCTGCAGCCACCTGAAGACAACCCTGGCTTTTCTCGAGGAGAGGCCACCGTCCCAAGGAGAACAACATCTTCTCAAAATGTTGGTGGGGAGATGTTAACTCCTTCGAGGTTTGAGTTGCTTCTAAACACCCGCACCGTGCGGGTGTCCTGTGGGTGGCCGCAGAGCTGGGCTCTCTGGCCCGTGATCCATCCCTCCTGAGGGGCTGCAGGCTTGCAGGTCAGCGTCTTCCTGTCCCGGGAGTCGTGCTTGGTTTTAGGGACCGGTGCTCCTCCCAGTGGGTGAGGTGGTGGCTGCCACTGCCCCATACAGGCGGCAGTGATGGCGGCACAGCTGTCGAGACCGCCTGGCTCCCATTCGGAAAGTGACGCTTCGGTTGTAAATCCCTGATCACCTCTGAAACGCAAACACCGACGTGTTTAATTTTTCCCTCCCCCTGTGACGTGTCTGCTTTGTCTGGCAGCTGAAGCAGGTGGCCGCCAGGCTGGCACGCCGGAATCTGGCCCCGGCCACTGAGGGCTCTGCTGGGGGGGCCTTGCACACTAAGGGCATCCAGGCCCCGCCCGGTCACCACCCCATCGCGGTGAGCACACCTGGGGGGCAGTCCTGGAACTGGGCCCATTGGTTTGTCTCTGTGTCTTGGAGGTTTTCCGGGCGGGACTCGCAGACCCCACCCCAGAGTGTGGGCCTGCTGCTTGGAACTTCTCTGTGGAGGGCCGTTCAGGGGGCTCCGGGTTTTCACTGTCTCTCACGCCGTGCTGCCGGCTGCGCTCTGCGGACGGTGCTGCTGTGGCTGGTGGTGACCACAGTCCAGCTCGAGTGCGGACATCGCACCTGGCGGTGTTCTTACCCCCGTGTGTGTGTGAGTGTGCGAGTGTGAGTGTGTGTGTGTGAGCGTCCGCACAGCAGCCCTCTGGGCCACTCCTCCTCTTCCCCTCGTTTTACATGTGGGTGCAGTGGGTCCAGAGAAGCTTTGTAACTTGACCCAGCTGACAGAGCTGCCAAGAGTCACGGCTGGGGCCGGCATGCAGATGGGACCTTGCAGGTGTGCAGAAGACCATTAAACCGCACTTCCTCTCCCGCCCGGCTTGCTCCCTTGGAGTGGCTTCTTGCCGTGTCCTGCTCAGGATGCCAAGATTCTCAGGCTCAGTGAACAGGGACTGAACCTGGATGTGGGCACATGGGTAAAGCTACCCATCACCGCCGCCGTTGGAAGCTTCTAAGGCGGCTACTGTGGGGACAGGGTCACCCCATCTCCAGCTCTGCCCCCCAAATGTGTAAGGGCAGTCCCAAAGTTGGGCTGTCTTCCCCCTCTGTGTGTGCTGTTCATGATGCTGTGAGGCTGGCATGACCCCATGTGGGCTGCCTGCTGTCCCCAGCCCGCTGCCTGTGTTGACCATGCAGTCACCCCGCTGGCGAACTAGGACATGGGGCTGCTGCCCGGGCCCTGTCTGAGCTTCTGGTGTGTCGCACCTGGGCTGGGACCCCAGGTGCCTGTAAGTAAATGTGCCATCAGGACGGGCCGGAGCCTGGGGGGAGCTTCTCCAGCGGGAGCTTCCTCGGAATTTCCTGAGGGGCCCGCACGTGCACAGCTCCCGGACACCCAGCACCAGCTGCCAGGCGTGTGAGGGGGTGCTTCTGCTGCCACCCAGGTGAGCCTCAGGCACAGACCCTTGATCCACAGATCCGGGAGGAATTAGCCGTCGCTGCTGCTTGGAGCTGCACCTTCAGAGACGGTCTGGCTCGAGGCCAGGGTGACCGGAACCGTGGGGAAGATGATGCCGGTGGGAGAAATTCTGCAGGGAGTGGTTCTGGGAGCCGTCAGGAAGTGCTGACTGCGGGAGCGGAAGTGTGGCCTCGTGGGCGATTGGGGCTGTGGGGACATGCCACCTGGGGGACAGCCTCCCGTGACCCAGGACCCGAGAGCTTGGACAAAAGCAGGCCGCCTGCTCGGCCGGCCGGCCAGGTGAACCAGCAGCTCTGCGGACGGACAGAGACACACGTGGGAAATTTTCAGGTGGAGCTTCTATGAAAGAAACTCTTTCATGAAACGGGACAGAAAAAGGCACCATTACTAATGCAGCCTGTTATTTCCCACGGGGCTCCTCCGCGAGCGTGGAACAGCTGGGATTTGTCACGTCCTGCGAGCGTGTTTGGAGATTGCGCCTGCCTCCGTCAGAGCTTCACACTGAGCGTGGCCCCTTCAGAGCAAGACGCTGCGTCTGAGTTTTCTGCTGGGAGAGAGGGACCTGTCCCTGCTGGGGCGTCGGTGGCCATTCACAACATGACAAGGCCGAGAGCTGTCACAGAGGACTGGGGACTGAGGAGGTATAGAAACTGCTTATTCCTGGAGATGACCGCAGGGTTAAATTGTCTCCTGGACGCCTGTCCGCTCGTCGTCAGAGTGGACCTGCCCGCCGCGGGTGCTCAGGGGATGGACGGGCTGCCCCGGCCTCAGAACAGCCTGTGACAAGCCAGGCGGCCCCGGGCGCCTGCGGGAACCTTGGAGTGCCCTGCGGGGAGGAAGCTGAGCTGGACCTGGGCCGGAACCCTCGCCTCCCCCCCTGAGAATCTGCCCCGAAGGCATCATCCGGCTGTGGCGCTTCTGTGGTGTGAATTCACTTAAAATCCTGCTGAGAAGACCCGATCCTAAAAATACTCTCCTTCTGACTCTCTAGGTCAGGCATGTTCTTTATAGAAAATACGTGAGACCGGGAAAAACAAAAGATAATTTCCGTGATCTCCCTGTTCAGATAGGACCCGTTTCGCTAGCATTTATGCAGCGTTCACTGCAGGGCCTCAAACAGAGGCCGAAATTCTTCACACACGTTAATTCACTTCATCCACCCAAGCCTGTACGTTTTGTACCAGAATTATCTCTTTTACAAATGAGGAAACTGAGGCAGGGAGACTGAGACTGACCACAGACCAGTGAGCACCTGGGACTCGGGGCCTGGAGGCCTTGTCACCAAACACACACACGTTCGCAGAGAAACGCCGACCATGGAGGCGCGTCCCTCCCTCCCGCCATGCCAGGGGCGCTCGGTCTCACGCAGAAGGCGGCCCGCTGCGCGTGACGTCTCCCGGCCTGCTCGTGTGCCGGGACTCGCGCCCCAGCCCGTGGCGCGCGTGGGGACGGGGACCAGGTGTTTCCGCAGAGGGACCCGCCTGCGCTTTCCCACCGACAGCCCTGAACTCACCAGGCGGAGTTTTTCCCGAGAGCAGCGAGTCAAGGAGTTGTCTTGGCTTTCGGGAACAGCGTTAGAAAAGGCCGCCAAACCAGGCACTTTGTTTTGGAAGCGAGGAACTGCCCGTTGGCGTGCGGCTCACGATGCCTTTCAGGCACTCGCTGGGTGCCGGGGAAGCGTCTCTGTGCAGGACGTGTGCGAGACCCGATGGGAAGACTGGGCCCACGCGCACCTGGTCATCCCCACGGCGCCCCTGGCCATCGAGATCTGCACACCTGCGTCCCCACCTTCAAACACACGCATACCCACAATGAACAACAGGACAGCAAAAATGGTGCCCGGGGGGAAAAGTTAGAGAAAAACACTCCCTCTTGACCTGGGGTCACACAGGCAGCAGGTGATGCTCGGCTGTCCCCAAATCCTAAGACGGAAGTCCTGGGCAGCAGCACCAATGCAGGTGCGCCCACCACCACGGGGTCCCCCCCCGGCCCCCATGGCCTGCCAGGCAGTCCTGCCGCCTCCAGAGGGACACTTGTGACGGGGTGGCATCTCTGACTTGGGGTCGTGGACAAGCCGGTGCTCCTGGCCCCTGTGCCCTTTGCCAGGAGGAAGCCTGCGCAAGGCCATCTGGGCGGAGGTCTCTCCTGCTCGGCTCCAGTTGAGGCTCAGGGGTCAAGGTTGCAGAGATGTCACTGGGCCTTGTCACAGGAGGCCTTCCCAACCGGCCTACAAGGTTTTCCACCTGCTGTTCTGCAGAGTCTGCCGGGAGCGGCCGCACTGTCCTTCGGCTGAGCGAGGCCTTGGCCCGGCTCTGGGGGACAGAACGCTCTGTGGACAGGCCCCCTGGCACTGGCTTGTGTGGGTGAGCGGCGTGCGTGTGCAGCCGCAGGAAGTGCAGTTGGCCCTGGACCGCCTGCAGGCCCACAGCCCGGGGTGGGGGGGTCAGATGTCCAGGCCCTTGCACTTCCCTGGAAGGCCCAGCCCCCCCGTAGCCGAGGGACACGGGCCGAGACAGACTTTCCTCCACTGACGACGAGGCCAAGGGAGGCTTCCTGAGCCTTCGAAGGCCTTTCCAGAATCCCCATCCGAGGGTCGAGGACGAAACTCCCCACCGGCTCTCAGGGAGCGAGTCAGGGTGACTCACGGCGTCTCTGCCTGCGTTTCACAGAGCCAGGCCGGGCCCTCTGGGTGGGTGCAGCTGGCTTTTCCTCCGAGCTCAGAGCCTTTCCTGATGCAGAAAGACTAAGCACCCCAAAATGTCATCAAGTGAAGGCAAAGCTTGGCTCAGTGCCGCTGTCACTGTCCCAGGGGACAGACAGACGTCACCGGTGCAAAGGAAGGCCCTGGGTGGAGTCTGCGGCCAGGAGAGTCTCCGAGACGTAACTCAGTGACAGATGGCGAAGGGGGTGGGGTGCAGGGAGGAGGGGGGCTCCTGCAGCCCAAGGGGCCCGCGTGGGAGCCAGCGGCTGAGGCCATCGCGGTCACCCGGGTCCAGGTGGATTGGTGCCACTTCCACGGCACCCTGAAGACAGGACAGGGCGTCTCTGTCGTTGCTGGTGCCGTGAGCCCCTGAAGTCGGGGTGGGAGAGACATGGTCGGCCTGGAACCTGATTTCATTTACTCTTGGCAAGTCCCCGCTTCCGGGCTCTGGGGAGGTTAAAAGTTTCATAAAGAGGCTCCGAATGCTTCTTGGACGCAAGAGCTCTTACAAAACTGCACTTTGATGAGCTACATGTGAATGAATCGGAAACACATGGCTCTCACTTCCTTCATGATACCCGGGGTCGGGAACGCGGAGGCGGGAGCTGGCCAAGATGAGGCTGCAGGCCGGGCACGGGCGTGACCTTAGTCCAGACCGGGACGCAGCCCCCCTGGGTCTTCATGGCCAGCAGCCGGCCTCAGGTGCTGCTGGAAAAGAGAGAACTTCACCCCAAACTGATGACTGGGGTCTGGTGTTTGTCCGAAGTCTGGGGACTTGGAAATTTCCTATAACTGGCCAGAAAGGATTGGATATGTGGAGGCTGCCGGGCATCGCGAAGCACAGTGTACGAAATTGTCACGTCCCTGGGGGCCCACTGCAGGCAGCTGTCCGTTCAAGGCTCGTCCTCAGCGGCCACAGCCCTGGAGGGTCCACTCTGCAGCTGGTCCCTACCGGACGTCCGGTCAGGAGCTGGACCCACCCGCAGCCCCCAGGTGGGGGAGGGCCGTGGAGCGACCCTGCCGCCTTTCACACCTGCGTCTTATTAAGCCAATAAATTAGGAGAGGCGTGAATCAGCCGGAGTGGGAGCAGGTCTGGGGTGAGCTGCTTGACGGGATCCGTCACTCAACACCTGCTGTGGCTGAGACTTCAAATGGACTTTAATTGTAATTTTACGAGGCAGACAGCCAGTGCGTCCAAGTGGAGAAAAGCGGTTCTCACCGAAGGGAAGCAGACAACATCCTGCAGCAGGCGGCAGAAGCTGGTAGAGGAAGACACCGGGGCCTCGGCTGCGGGCTGGCAACGTGGAGAAGACTTGGGGACAGAGACCCCATGAGGAGGGAGAGCTTGCCTGCTGGCTCAGTCCAAGCCGCTGCCGGGCACAGCGCAGCTGCGTCTGCCGACCGCGAAGGTCGCCTGAGTTGTGTGGATGCTGCCCTCGGCCGTTTCCCGCCTCAGCGCTGAGGCCTGGCCGTCCCGGAGCAGAGTGAGGGGCTCTGCGTCCCCCAGCCCTGCCCTGCTGACTGGACAGCGGAGCACCCTGGCGTGCGCAGCGCCCATGGTCGCGATGGTGGTTGGTGGGGGTCTGTTAACGCACAGAATGGGCATCCGCTCCTCTGTCGGCGGCGGCACGGGGCACGCCTCCTGAGGACGTTGCAGGGCCGGAAGGGAGGGTGAGTTGTCGGGCGCAAAGCTCAGCCCCGACGCCCAGGACGGGGGCCGGAGCAGCTGCCAGCTGAAGTTCACACTTCCCTGAAGGTCAGGAGAGCTGCAGGGGCAGCCGGGCGCTCCGGACACAGCAGAGGTCCAGCCCCACGATGCCGAACCCCTCGGGACGGCTTCGTGGGACAAGCGCTGACAACGTGAGGTGTGCACCCCGGCAGCACACACATGCATCTGGCCACAGACCGACTGCTCTGCCGTCAGGCTGCCCTTTTCGGGGCTGGCACCGTGGTTTTGGTCATCCTGCACGTGTCATCCAGGAAGGAACCGGGGCCTCCCTCCACCCCGTTGTTCCGGAGCTGCTGGTGCCTGGCCCCCGTCGGTCCCAGTGACGATTCCACAGGACCGTCACAGGGTCTGTGAAACCAGCCTCTGCCCTGCTTCTGCCCGAACTCCTTTCCAACGTTGGGTCTCAGCCGCCCAGCAGTGCGGACGCGGGTCTGCAGGAAAGGGCTGTGGGACAGCACTTCCCCTCCGGTGGGTGACGCCGGGGCCTCCGTGGGGGCGGTTTCCTCCTGCAGGAGGGTCCCGCTCGCCCTCCGAGCCTGTGGTTCTCCAAGTGGGTTCCCAGCACTCAACAGTGTGCAGCTCCCTGGAACCCGTGCGGAGTCCCGCCCACACCTGCTGGGCCCGAACCCGGGGGCGGCCGGCGTGTCCCCATATCTTCCCTGCTCCGGGAGGCTGGCGAAGCAGGCCGGACGCCATGGCCTCCGAGTGCCGTTGTCACCTTACTCAGCAGTCACACTGTCACCCGCCCCTGCCGTTCATTCCAAGGCTGGCCCGGATTCCAGGGAGGAACTGGATTCTGCCTCCTGAGACTTGGGTCCACTCGTCACCACCCACAGCCTCATCTGTCCCTGTTTCTCTGCAGTGACGTCTGGGCGCCTCCCAGATGTCCCTCGGTTAGAAACAACTCCCGCTGACCTGGCTCCGCCGGCTCGCACCTCGGCTGCTGAGAGGCCACCGGGGCGCACGGAGCTGGTTCAGGACTCCAGTGTGAGGGCAAGGCCCGGCCTGAGGAATCGCCGCCTGCCATTCGGTTTTCACTGAAAACCGTGGTGACGTCGTGAGGCCGCCGGCCCTCCGAGAAGCGCTGAGGATGGAGCTGGGTGGTGGTGGGGGAGAGCGAGGTGGGGGGTCACGTGACAGCCCAGGGCTGTTGGGTAAAACTGGCGTTTCTCGGTGAAGAGGCTTTGTTACAAAGTGGTGATCTGGCCAGCGGGTGCTGGGTGGGGGGACCCGGGAACGTGCCCCTGGGCCCCACGGACCATGGACCGGGTTCAGAGGAGCTGCCCGCCACGGTGCCACACGACCCCAGAACTGCAGGCAAGGCCAGCTGATGCAGGGCAGTGTCCGTGAGCTCTGGGTCGGGCCCGGGGCAGCGATCAGCAGGCTGGCCACAGAAGGCCTCTGCGGTGGCCCTGGGGCGATGGGCAGTCAGAGCGACTCCTCAGACGCAGGACAGACTCTCCGTGAGCCTGAGACGCTTCCTGGGCCCATGCAGACCCCGGGCTGCAGTCCCCACGGCGGAGGGGGGCGCAGGGGGTCCCACGTCCCTCCAGGTCCATTTCCTCGGAGGTGTCTGACGCAGCGAGGGCAGAAGACGCTGCTCTGGGGGGAACCTGCTGCCACGGGGGTTCGAGGACAGGGCCCGCTGAGGACCACATAGGGTGCTCCAGACAGGGGCCCTCCCCCAGTCCCCGCGCCGTGGATTTATTTGTCAGGAAAGCTCTGCACCGAAACACGCCCTCAGCGCACAGGATCGGAAGCAGCCGGGACGCGTGGGGCGGGCGGCGGCTGCAGCTGTGCCTCTGCTGCTGCTCTCCATCGGGCACGGCAGACGCTCCCGGTGGGGCACGACCTCCTGTCTGCCGGGGCTGCGTGGGTGGCCTGGACCCCACAGCGTGTCCGGCTGGGGTCCAGCGCGGCAGCCCCTCCCCTGCCCCACCCCCCCGGGCAGTGTGCCCCCGACCAGCTCGGGGGCCCCGGCAGCAGGAGCTGTGGAGAGAGCACGTGGGCCGTGCGTTCCTGGGCTGGCTTCCACCCTCTCGCGCTGACACGTCTCACTGAACTAAGTTCTAGAACCTTCCAAGGTAGCAGTTCTCTGGTTGCTTCCGCTGGCTGTTCTTAACTCCTGGCTCCCAAAAGGTGTCACCCTCCTCCCCAGCCCTGCCCTTAATGTGGGGGTTCCCCAGCGCTCTCCACCAGCTGATCCGATTCTTCCTGGCAGTCTCGCTGCCGTCTGGGTACCGATGGCTTTTGGTTGAGTGTCCCAGCCAGACCTGCAGGCCTGCCCCTGGCTTTGCCTGCTTGCTCCTCCCCCTCCCTCCTTCCCTCCCTCCCTGCCTCCTTCCTCCCTGCCTCCCACTCTTCCTCCACTGTCCAGACCCCAGTGTCTGCTCATCTGCATTTGAGGTTTGCTGTGAAGGTGCCTTGGGTCCCAGTTGGTCTCCTTTACTTCATCTCTTCCAGGTGCCTCACACGCACCCCACCTGGGCCATGTGCTCAGGGCCGAGAGGCTGGCAGGGGGGCTCCCTGTCCGTCTGTCTGTCCTGGGTGACTCTGGTGCCAGTGGCGTCTGTCCAGGTGCGGACCGACGGTGCCTTCCCCCTGTGGGTCCCACCATGAATGACGAGGTGTGTGTGGGTTTGGCACCGCCTCCCCTGGATCCGTTGGCATCCGGAATGTCTGGTCACCATGGTTGCAGGCCCCCAAATTCTAAGTTTCTTGTCCTGGGAGCAGAGCTTGTACGCACCTCAGTCCCCGGCCCTCAGAGAGGCCCCGAGCATCCTTCTGGGCCTAAACCTACCTGTGATGCTAAGTTGGGAGGGTGGGGTTGTCTAACAAGATCTGTTCTCCTGTGACTGTGTTCTTGGGGCCCCAGACAACAGCATGTTATACACAGCCGTCCAGATAAGGGTTCTTTTCAGGGAGGAAAAAGACCTGTTTGGAAAATCCAGGGTTATAAATCCAAAAGAAAGTACAATTTGTTTGGAATTGTATTATGCTTTTCCTAATAGTCAGGTGGGAATCACTTAACCTAACAAATGATAACGAACGTTTACGAAGCACTTTCTATAGCCCAAGCAATCAGATCTACGTGTCTGACCCTATTACTTTTGTTACTCCGAAAGGGGTTTATTCAGAAAGAATAAAACGGTCATCTTTCACCAGATGTGGAAGGCAGGTTCAGAGAGGTGAGGTTACCCGAGGTCAAGAGCAGCCACTTGGAGAGGGGAGGGCTGAGCTCTGGTTCCCCTTTCCCTTGTCCCAGGTGGAGCCCCTGTGACGGGCACCCACGCCCCTCCCCGTAGGTGTCTGGACCGCGCCCCCGAGGCCGCGGTGGCCAGGGCACACGCCCTCACGTAGGAGATGGAACGGGCACTTTGCTGCTTCCCCACGAAGGCGGGGTTGGAGGAAGCCGTGTGGACGGAAGGCCCAGCAGCACTCAGTGTGTCATGGTCACAGGGGCCCCCGCTTGGGGGGTCTGGGCCTCGGCCGGGACACTGTGCGCCGGACCTGGCGCGGGTTCCCCCCCCCGCCCCCCCCCTCCAGAGCTGCTGCAGCCGCCAGAGCTCGGGACGACGGGGCCAGGCCAGCCTCACACCCTCGAGGGCACCGACGCACGGCCCGCACCAGGCTCTGCGTGTTCACGCAGCCCACCCAGAGGCATGGAGGAAGGGGCTCAGTGTGGCCGCACAAACAGGATGGGATGAAAACTGGCAAAGTGGGCGGAGGGCCGACCTTTCTGAACATGTCCGCACACGTCCGTGGAAAGGACAGCCCGCCCAGCAGAGAGCGAGCCGAGAACACCACGCGCTAGAGCGCGGGAAGGGCTTGGCTTGGCTCGGCCGTCGTGGGGAGCATGACACAGCCCGGAGGAGAGTGTTGCCGCAGCACCCTCCTGAACCGGCGGCTACCGAACGGGAGCTGAGCCTCTGTCCGTGGCTTGTAAATGCCGAGGTTCGGCCTCTGCACCGGGGCTGCCGAGGAGCATGTGTGCGCAGGAGCCAGGACGCTGCGTGTGGCTCGTGCTTGGAAAGCCTGGGCCACGGGGCTCCTGCCACCAGGGGAGAAGCAAGGAATGCATGGCCGGC
Source organism: Anoura caudifer (assembly GCA_004027475.1). Taxonomy (NCBI): domain Eukaryota; kingdom Metazoa; phylum Chordata; class Mammalia; order Chiroptera; family Phyllostomidae; genus Anoura; species Anoura caudifer. The sequence goes on from PVKU01006380.1 coordinate 71,026, forward strand.
CTGCGGGAAAGCGTGAGGCCAGCCCACACGTGTCCTGGGGGATGGTCTGCAGCTCCGTGTGGTGTCAGCGGGGAGTGTCCCGAGGGTCACGTGCAGCCTTTCCACCCTGGGGCGCTCGCTCATCCGGAGGGTCCCCAGCACTTGCTGCTGGGGGTTCCAGTTTGGGGGCTGCTGTTTAGGGCTGTGGAGGAACTTTGGGGTTTTTTAATTGTATACTTTTTAAAATACACCCCCCCCCACGCACTCCATTTATTTGAAATGAAGTTTGGTTGACATGCATTGGAAGGGGTCTGACCTCGCTGAGACTGAGCTTCAGATGAGAGTGCTGCTCTCGCCAGCAGGGAGGTGTCCGGGGCCGACTTCTGGAAGGAAACGGGGTTCTGTGTTGGGGCCGAGAGCAGCTTTCTAGAGGAGCCAACCGGCCGCCTCTGTCCCAGGGCTCTGCTGTCTGTGGAAATCTGTCTTTTAAAGTCTTGGGTGGAGGGAAGCAGAGCGTGCCGGGGGCATCCGTTCCGTCCTACAGGAACTTTGTGGGGTGGGGCACGCTCGCTTCTAGGTGTTAAGCAGTGGGGCTGGCTTGGTGGACAGGGAGGCTCCCCCAGGCTCAGGAAGGAGCACCCGGCTTCTGTGTCTTTGGGGCCGTCCCTGCCCAGCCACGAGTGAGCCTGGGAGGGTGCCTTTCATGCCGGGAAGACTAGGGAGGGACAGTGCTTTGCACTCGAGACACCAGATTCAAACGCAGCTCCCTTCACTTTGTCCCTTTGTGAGGAGCGTAGCTGGTCTCTGCACCTGGAGATGGGTTTAGGGACCACAGCTGCGCACAGCGCTTTCCAGGTCCAACGAGATGGGGCGGCGGGGACTCCTGCCCTCGTGCCTGGCCTGGGGAAAGCCCTGGGTGGTACCTGCCACTGTTGTTGGGCCACAGCTGAGCCACGTTAGCCGGGGTTTGGGCACCTCCGCCTGAAACCCCGTCAGCCCCGGGGGGTCATTGCTTGGGGTTCGGGGGGTTAGTTATTTGGGTTTCAAACCAGCACTGATCCGGCCTTGAAGCAGGTGAGGTGAGAACTGTTGCTCCTCCCCAGACCAGTGAGAACACAAGGCCCAGCTTCGCTGCTTGCAGGGGGTGCGGGGGGGGGGGGGGGTGCGGTGCGGGAACCCAATGACCTCAGAAGCCCCTCCCTCCACCCACCTGGCTCCAACCCACCCCTTTCGAGAAGCCTCTTTTCAATGAAAATCTTGATAAAGCCTATTTCTTTGTCTCACACACACAGGTTCCAGTCCATGGGTTTACATTGGCCCTTTGCTCGGGCCTGCCCCCAGGAGGGTGGTTCGGGGTCATCCCTGACCTTTCCTGGCTGATTCCAGCTTCAGGCAGCTTTTCAGTCTTCCTTAGTCCCCCTTCTGGGGTGATCACAGCATCCCCCCCAGGGAGACCTGGGGCTTTTCTAAGACTCAGTTGTAAGTCCTGCTAATCCCCACCAAAGGGGATCTCTCCTTGGCATCACTAAGCGCCCTCTTCATAAGCATAATTAGATTAACTGTCCCTAAATGGCTCCCTTGTGTTTGACAAAGGCAGCCTGGCCCGAATGCGGATGCGATGCGGGTCTGCTTCTGGTGAATGCACCAGCCAGATCACAGCTCTGGGGATCCACACAGGTGGGCTTTTTCTCTCCAGTCCTTCACTTTCGATAGAATGTCATCAGCATGCCTGCATTTTGTGGGCGTCCATTTTCAAGAATAATGAAGATTAGGTCATTGGAGAGCAGCAAACAGAGCCATCCCGGGCACCTCGGAACTGTGGGTTGGAATATTAGGGGCAACCAACATTTCCTTGGCCGATTGCTTCAGTAAAGTTTCAGAAATGCTGCCCTCCTGGGTCTCAGCTCAGCGTCCAGCTGTCCGGGGACCCAGTTTGGGGCAGGGAATGGGTGTGCGCTGCCTTGCGGTTTGTTCTGGGTGGGTATCCTGGGAAAGCCGTGGCCGTGCTTTGGGGCAGGTGGGTGTCCACAGGTTGGCTTCTCAGGGGTGCCGGCCAAACAGCTGCTGAACTGGCCGCAGTCCAGCATACGCTGATCATTAACCAGGGGCTGAGCGTCTGCGGCCCGTGTCCGGAATTAGTTCATCACGACCTCTGACAGCTGCTGCTGCAGTTCTGCGGAGCTCCTGTGAAGTCTCTTACCTCTGCCCAGCCAACCTGCAGCACCTGGCGGGCAGGTGAGCTGCCATTTCTCAGCTGGACCGGAGTGGGCACTTGATGGTCCACGGAAGAATTTTTAACCACAGCTGCTCACTCACTGCAGCCTGTGGACTGGCTCGGACGTTCGTATTCTCATGACCCAGTTGCCCACGTAACTCTCGGCGACCCTGGGTCTCTCCATATTTTTGACTCAGAGGACCAGGCTGCTGGGTAGTTGGGGCACCCAGCAGGCAGTCTGGCTGGAGGCCTGGCTGCTGCCTCCTGGAGCCCGCCTCTGCCCTCAGGGCCTGAGACTGCTCTGACCGGCTGGACCTCCCCAACACCCCTCCCCGCCCCCCCGCCCCCCCTCCACCCCCGTTCCTCTCTGGGAGTCAGGCTCTTCCTGTTTCTGAGTATTGCAGGGCACACTACAGTGAACCAGGGCAGGAGTGTCTCTGGTGGGAACTCTGGAAGAGCCTAAAAACAGGAAGAAACAGCTTTTTAAAAATCTACTTTGCAACAGGCAAGCTGAGCTAATTCCACTTTAGTATCTCAGCAGCTTTTCAGAGCATTTTAAAGCCTGGACGTGTCCAGGTATGTCCAGGGCTGAGTGTGCGGCTGCAAGGCCTCTGGTCTCGCTGGACCCTGGAGCCGCAGCTGTAACTGGGAGCCAGGGAACACCTCTCTTCAGGGGTTTGCCTGCGTCTTACCTGCTGCACTCGGCCAGCGAGGGGTCTCGGGCTCAATTTATGCTTCACTTCAGCGTGTTAGCAAGGCTTGTGGGGATCAAGCCTGCCTCAGGCTTTGTTTGTGGCCGGGGAGAGTGTCCCCTAATGAAGTGGAGGTTCCCGTCTGACGCTACTGAACGTTTCCAGACGTCCGAGTGTATACACGCGTGTTACAAGGATGTGGGTGACGGGTGGTGTGTGCTGCCCTCTGGACCGAGGGTTATGAAGCTGGTCAGGGCGTTTTATTGAAACGAGACACACATTTACAAACAACTCCGGATCCTGTTCTGAACGTGCAGGGCGTCAGAGGGGAGCAGTCCCAGGCCGGCTCTGGTGCGAGCGGAGCCCCAGGTGTCCCTGCCACCGCGCTGGCCCAGGGCCAGTGGGGACGCACCTGACCTAAGGAGAGACGTGCGCTCTGATTGATTGTGTAGTCAGTAGCTTTACACACTCGGACTTGTTTACAGGGCATGTGCTAACTCCTGCAAGGGCTGAAGCGCCGCTGCCCGCCGCGCTCACAGAAACATGTGTCCTGTGTTGTCTGTGCCCCCCCACCCCTGGCGTCTGTGTCGTTGCCGTCCTCGTTCCTGTGAAACAGAGATGTTGTGTGGTCGTGCAGACGGCTGGAAGCCACCCGGGTAAATATCAGCCCTGTGATTTAACCGTCAGCCTGAACGGCTGGCTCTGGACGGGCTTCTTTCAGGCCGAGCACAATGAGATGTCTGTTCAGATGTGGCCCCGACGCTTGGGCCCAAACACAGCGCTTGTTTTCCGGTTGCCAGCGGCACTCTCCCTACTACACGCCCTGCTTTGTCTGCTGAGGCTGCGGACGCACCGCAGGGCCGGGAGGGGCCTGGTTTCTGCCACTGTCCCCCGACCCTCCCTGGCCCACCACCCCAATGGATTGCACATCCAGCAAGGCCATTTCCTCCAGGGGCCGTTGCAGGGGTGGAGGGACAAGTCGGCCCACATAGACGTGCAAAAGAAAGGCCGCTTCCACCGCACTGCCAGCCAGCCCCAGGGGCCTGGCTGTGGAAGGGTCCCAGGACCCAGGGGGCTGGGAGTGTACTTTGGGGGGGACCATGGGCATTGCACCTGCTTCCGCCCCTCCTTTTCCACATTGGCTAAAGCTTCTTCGGTGGGTGTTCTCACCAAAGATGGGCATCTAGGGGGCCACTCGGGGGAAGGGCTTGCTGGTTTTCTTACGGGGGCTGAGGGATGGTGCAGAAGATAAACTCAGTCACTCATTCTTCTGCCATAGAGAAGCCACTCTGTCCACCCTGACCCGTTCCTACGTTGAAAAGCGAAGAGTGGCGTTAGAATTGTGCAGTGTTACGTGTACAGGGTCCTTGGCACCTGCTCCACGCCAGGAGGTGTCTCCAGCCAGGGGGGTGGTGAAGACAGCAATTTTACTCAGCTGCAATTCAGCGAGGCCGTGAGGCGGCCCTGGGGTGAGGCCCCTCTTTGGGGAGATGGCTCCGCTCCGGGCCGCCCCACTCCTCTGTGCTCTGGTCTGGCAAGTCGGCATCTGTGTCACCTCCTGCCCCAAAACACAGCTTCAGTCCTGGGCAGAAAAGGAAACTGTGCTCCCTGAGTCTCAGGAGCTGGTATATATGGACAGAAGTCCCTGGCCCCTCATTGGCCTGTTCTCATGTAAATGAGGACTCCAAATCCTCAAAGTTTGATTGGTCCAAAAGGCACTGTCCTGATTGGTGAGAATGGAGCTACTGTCATTGGTTGGTGAAGATATTGATGGGGCGGAGATAAAGCTGCACAGCTCCCATTGGACAGGGGAAGCCTCAGTCCTATTGGCTGAAATAGGATTCCAGGGACTCCTGTATAAGGGCTGCTCAGCTGGCAGGACCCAGTGCAGGTGGCAGCTCAGGGCAGTTTGTGTGACACGCTCCTGTGCACAGACACCTGTGAGGCTCTGCTTTCTAGTCTGAGCCCTTTCTGGGGGGTCCGAAAGAAACTCTGTTTGGGTCAAACCCCCCCCCCAGACCAGAGGCCCCCCCACAGGAGGGGCCAGCCCCTTCTGTGAGTTTCATGCCTTCTTTCCATCTGCAGTTTCTCTCCGCGGGTCCTTTAGGTGCCCCTCTGGTCCAGGCCTCCTCACTGGCGTGGAGCACACGCTGCTCACTGCCCTGTTGTTGGATTTTAGGCTGTGTGAGGTTTATTTCGCTTTTCCAAACAGCGCTACGGTGAGTGGCCTTGCACGTTTTTTCTCATGTGCCTGGGCTAGTGTTTCTTCTGCAGCGGAGCCCAGGGGTGGGCATTCTTAGGCTGTGTGGGAGAGCGCCCCCTTCTGCACACACCCAGGGACTGCGTGTGACAGTTGTGCTGGACTTCCAGCCAGTGGCCGATCACCAGGTAAAGGGACTGTGGAGACTGGGCACCGGGGAGAATGCAGAAGGGATCCCCCCAATCATCAGTGGATCAGCTCACCAAGCTGGGGCTTCCAGACATCACAGTGCCCGCCTGCGGTGGGGACCGTTTGTCCCAGGGCCGTCCCCACCCACCTTGGGGACCAGACAAATGGCTCTTTGTTGCTGTGTCTTCAAAGATAATCTGTTGTTTTCGGAATATCTACAGCTCTTGCTTTCAAGGAAAGGTGGCAGGAGGCCCGGCGCTGTTCCCCAGGCGGGGGCGTTCGCAGGGTGTTCCCAGAGGCAAAGAGAGGCCCCCGTGCCACCGCTCAAGGCGGGAAGTCCTCTGTTTCGAGTCTGCCCAGGTGGCTCTGGCCAGAATTGATGGTTTGGTCAGAGCCCAGAGCTGCTTTGGGCAGGCAGGGGAGAGGCTGAGACCCCAATTTAAAGTGAAAGCTTTGTGTGGCTTTCTGGGTGAGACACTGCAAAGGCCCAGTGCAGTCAGTGAGTGAAGGTGGACGGACGGCCCCACCCCCAACCCCCCAGCCGTGGCCCTGGGAACTCAGAGGGGGCTGGGGCTGGCATCTCGCTCAGCTCCTCATTTTCATCCACAAAGAAGTGGGGGCTGGGGGAACGGGGACGGGCAGAAGGTGGCAGCCACTCTGTCTGCTGTTCAAGGGCAGAGACCAAGTGTGGATCCAGCCCAGCGCCTCAGGGCGCCAGCCCCACCCCACCCACAGGGGGTGCTCAGCCGCCCTGGGTGGCCAGGCGCCAAGGTGACTTTTCGAGTGGACTTGTATCCTCACCAGGTCCTGGGAAATCGGGCTTGAAAAATGAGAACAGCCGGGCGATGCTTTGCATTTTGAAATTGTTATTTATATCCTGACTCCTTCCACAAAGGGTTTGGGGCGGCTCAGGGGCGAGGCCCTCGGTGAAGAACCCTGGCCAGGGAGCCAGCCTCAGCCCGCGCATGTCAGCGGACCTCAGAGACCCTGGGGCCTGGGGTCAGTTTGTGTTGTCAGAGGAGGAAGCCCCCGGGATGGGTGGGGGAGGGCAGGGCGGAGAAGACACTCTTTTTCCAGCAGATCGGTTCTGCAGCCCTCCCCTCCCCTTCTGCAGCCTCCCGCTGAGAGCTCTTCCTGCTCCTGCTCCCACTCCCGAGAAGTTCCGTTTAGCGGGTTCCTCCAGGCCTTCCCTGGGAGCCGCCCCCCGGGCCCAAGGTTGGAAATAATCCCTGCTCTTCAGGGCTCGGGGAGGACAACTCCTCGTCTGCACCGCCCCCTGGTGGCGGCGCGGGGAACCGCGGTCCCGGGGCCCGCCCACCGCCCCTGGGACCACAGGGCCTCAGGGACCGAGTGCAGGACGCAGGTCTGTGTGCAGGAGCTCGGGCCGGTGGGCGTTTCTGGTTTCCTGTCACGGTTTTTCTTTGCTTCTCTGGTTTGATACACAGGGCTCTGATGCTGTCAGTGCATCCACGGTAGGGCCACGCGCAAGTGTCTGCAGGTCAGCTGGGGCATCTAGCATGTGGTGGGGGTGTGCCATTAGGGTTAGGGTTAGGGTCTGCAGGGGTGGCCAGGCTGTCCTGAGTTAGAGGCAGACAGCAGGGCAGCAGTTGCCGCGTCGTCATCGTGGATCTGACCGGCAGTTCCCAAGCGCAGTCTGAGGTCGGGGAGCGTGGCACTTGCGGCCGCTAACCTTGGCCAGGCGTCCTGCTACCAGCGCCACTTCCAGTCAGACCCAACCTTACCTGGCTGGGCTCCAGCTCCTTACCTGCTCTTGGTGACCCAAGCGATGGGCGTCCTGGGGTCCAACGGTCCTGAGAGCCTAGGAGGAACGCCCGCCTGCCCGCTCACCACGCAGGGAAACCTGTTACCTGCGAGTGCGGTCCTGATGCCTGCTGCACGGTGTGTGTGTGTGTGCACGTGAGTGTGAGCATGTGAGCACGTGTACGAGAGCGTGAATGAGGGCGTGCAGAACACGGAACAGAAGCACACGGAACAGAAGCGCACGGTCCGCCCGCCAAGGGCTGCAGCTGTGACTGAGGTTTCAGCTGCAGGGCTTCCCAGGGCGGCAGAATCCAGCCGGCGGCTGCCGCGCCCCCTGGCCGGGCCTTTCTGCGGTTTCACCCACGCACGCAGCGCTTAGGGAGACCCTCCCCTTCCGCGGAGACGCTGCGTCCGTTTAAGCGCTTTTGCCCGTTGGTGTCTGGAATCAGAGCGTCTGTGCCGTTACTGGGGTTGGATGTGTCCCTGCAGGGGTGGGGCCGCTGTTCCCACCTGGCTGCTGAGCTCTGCACCTTCGCTGTGGGGGTGCGTGACCCGTGGGGGCGCGTGACCCGTGGGGGCGCGTGGCCTACGGCGCCGCGTCACTGAAGTCGAGCTTGTTTCGCCTCTGAGTGGGTGAGGCCTTGTTTCGGTAGCTCCTCAGCCAGCGGCGTTTCCTCTCCCCACCGAGGCCCGTGACCTTACCTGGTTTTGGGGGAGGGGGGACATGTTTGGTGGGAAAAGCTTCGCTTACGTAAGAAATAAGAACGTTTCCATCTTTGTTGCAAACATTTATTTGTTTGCTTTTTTCTGAGATGTTACAGGTGCAAGTAAACCATTTTTACTTAATGGGTAATGCTTATATTAAATAATAACAACTTATGTTAAATAAATAATACACGAGGTGTGAAGCCTCAGACATTTGGTCAACTTCACAGAGTGACGAGACAAGGTTTAAAAACTCCGATTTTCAGGCTCATGGGCCTGCTGGCTTGTTCGGTAAAGTCTGTTTCTTCTGATTTGGTTAATTGACAGTCTGGTCATTTTCGTTTGGGTGTTTTCTCTGTGGTGGAATTTCCATCCAGCATGTTGTCCCCGTCGTATTAGAGTCAACAGCAGCAGACCCGCCGTGAGCAAAGGTGCATGAATTAATCTCTAACTTTAATTCTGAACCATGTTCTTTGCCAAGAGCCCTAATCAGAGTATGTTACTTTAAGAGCCTTGTGTTTATTGAAGGGTTTTGTCAGTGTCGGGGCGCTTCATGTCAGAAGTGCCCCCAAGTGTCCCTCATGGGGAACCAGTTACAAGAACCACGCACTGTGTGTGGGAGCAGAGGTTCGTCCTCAGTAAAAGGAGCAACATCCTGGCCTTCTGGTCTGAGGTCTCAGCCGCTTCAGCCCCACCCCGGGCCGGCAGGCGTGGCGCGCGCTCTGATTCGCTGCCAGTCAGAAACCTGATTGAACATCGCTTCCCAGTGCCAGCAGCGCTTGTCGGATGCTTTCACAAACATTGCTGCTGTGTGTGTTCGTTTTTTATTCTGAGAGCAGGTCCCAGAAAACCTTCCGGTGTATTTCCCCACGTAGTAATCCATCATGTCGTTACCCCCTGAGAAATGAAAGTGAGGCCTGCCTATCAGTTACACTGAAACGGTGACCTTCAGGGGGGAATGTAATGACTTACGTGGGTTGGGTGTGGAGATAGGGGTGCCGCTGGGGGTTCCCCTGGGCTGTCGAGTCAGAGCGCTTCCCACAGAAGGCTGCACACACTCGGAGGACGGGCTCACGAGGACCCATGTCAGGTTTGCAGTCACCAGACGCTGGTGATTTGGGAGAAGCAGCCGGTTCGAGCGTTCAGACACACCCCAGGCCCAAAGTGAGTCTGTTAGTGTGGCTGAGAGGCTGCCTGCAGGAAAACAGCCCTCTCTGTTTGGAGCTAGGAGTGTTGTCGTGGAGACGGAAGTTTTCCTGGTACCTCGAACCCCTGCCTGTCATCAGACCTGAGCAGTATTTGTACAGGTGGCCCCAGCCAGGAAGGGCCAAGTCAAAACAAATCCGCTCCTCCTGAATGGCGCCTTTGTGTGCGCAAAGGGCTGGTTTCCCTGCTTCAGTCCCTCAATTAATGACCCATTATCAGCTAATTAGACCAAGTGTGAGTTGTATGGGAATCGTTTGTTACACAACACTTGCTAACTCTCCCCGCATGCCTGGGTGTCTAACCAGACTGTTTCCGTTTAGGCGGAGAACAGGATGCACTGGGTGGTCGCCTGGGGAAAGGAGTGATGTCCATGCTCGCTTTCTGTTCAGGGCAGAGGGGTGCGGAAGGACGCCGTGCTCATGCCCCTGAGCTCATGGAGAAGCGCCGCCTGCCCAGTTTCCATCGCCCTGGGCTGTGCTCTGAGGGGAGGTGGTCTCCTGTACAGAACCACGTCCATCCTCGATCTCTCCCTGCCCCCTGCTCCCTGGCCTGTGTGTCGGAGAGCAGAACTCGATCTGTGTATACATTTTGTGTGAAAGCTTTAATTGTAGGTTTTTTATTTCAGTCTGCGGTGCCTTTCTGCCCAGAGAAGTTCAAAGCTTCTCCCCAGCGTCTTGAGACACAGTCACGGTCTCACTGAGCCAGCTGAGTGCAGACACAATGAGCGCTGTGTGTTGCATTTTGGGGACGCGCTTGCACTCTGTCATTTAAGACTCTGCAAAGCCCACGGGGAAACGCATCGGATGGCGTCGGCCATCGTGAAAGACCAGCAAACGAGGCAGGAGGGGGAGATTTCATTGCTCGTTGGCTGAGGCCGAGTAGACGGCAGTAGGAACGGTGTTTGGAGCGGAGCATTGTGGCTGAAGAGCTGGCTGGCAGCGAGGAAGTGACTTCTTTGGAGCCGTGCGTTCAAGCTGGGGGAGCGGGCGTCCGTGAAGTGGGAAGGTAGAGAGCCGCCGGTCTGCCATGCCAGGACTCGCCTGCGAGTTTCCAGTGTCTCACCTGCCTGCCGCTTGTGACTGGAGCGCGTGCCGGGTTTATGGCCCCAGCAGAATCTTCCGGAGAAGTGAAGGGCCACTGCCGCCGGTTCTTGTGAAAGCAGCGCCTGCGGGAAGCACTTCTGAGGGAGCCGTTAGAATTAGTCTGGATTCAGCCTAGATGGGAAACACGGCTCTCTAAGACCTGGCTGGCTTCTGGTGAGAAGACCGAGTCACCAAAATGCTTTGTGAAACTTTTTTACATTCATAAAAAATGTTGCAAAGTTGAGGTCATGAAAACATTGGGAGAAAATTGCCTTTTCCAAAGCCACCGCATGCCAAGCCTCGTCCTGTGATGTCCCCTGGCTGCTGGCATCTGTGCCAGCCGTGGCAACGCCAAACCGCCGCTGCCCTGGGAAGAATCTCATTTTCCCTCGTCATTTAAATGGCATTGAAAGGACTCCGGTAGGAAGTGTCGTGTGTAACACGTGGCTCTGCCAGCAGGTGGCACCCTGGCACCATGCGTGTCCATCACCCCATCCCCGCGGCTGCACTCGGACTGAGGTTCTCTGTGAGCTCTTCAGACATCCAGACCCTGCAGGGAGGAGCCTTCATCCGCCCACTGAGCCCCTAGCCTGGCCACCTTCTCTGCAGCTGACCCTGGGGCTGCCACCAGGTTTCCTGACGCTGGTTCCACACCAAACAAGCCACTAAACAGGAGCTCTGCTCTGCACCTGCCCCACCTGTGTGTGGGGGGTGGGGGAGGGGTGCCTTAACAAAGCAGAACATCAAATAGAAAGAACAGCTGCTGAAGGAAGTTGGAAACTTGGGTGTCTTGCTTTTCCTTCTGGAATCCACCTGGGGTCCCCGTTATGGGAAGCCGTTCACTTAGGGGCTGAAGAACACCCCTGCGGCTCGTCCCCATAAACACCTGTCACCGGGGCTGCAGCCGAGTTCTGTTGTGACTGAAAGCAGGACAGTCACTGCAGACAGAGGCTTACCCCTGGCCGTGTGCCACGGGCCACCGCATCCCCGTGTGCTGCTCCGCCGCTCCCGGTTCCCTCTGCTGTGCCGCTCCTTGGGTCTCCTCTCTGCTCAGTGACACGCTCTCAGGATGGCATCTCCAAGGAAGAGCGGAGGCAGTTCAAGGAGCTTTGTTTTCCGGTGGCTGGTCTCCGAGTTTAGGTGACTGTCGTGCACCTGTCCCCACGTGCGCGGCTGGAGGGCCGCACTCAGTAAGGCTTCCCTTTGACCCCGGCGTGCTGAGGCCGCCCCCGCCCCGCCTGGCAGCGTCGCTGCTCAGGCCTTCCACGCAGAGGAGTCTGGGATGGGCCGCTGCTCGGTGTGCAGCACGGTGAGATTGCGTCTTCCGTGGCCACAGGTGAGCGGCGCTGGTGGCCGGTCTCCAGAAGTGGGGCCTGTGTTGGAGGAAGGTGGGTGGGCCCCAGGGACAGACGACAGGAGCGAGGTGACTCAGAGTGGACGCGACTCTGAGAGGGTCACTGACGTCCTTGTCCCAGTGGCAGGTGGGAAAGATGTGGGGAGACGCCGTCACCCTCTGCTCGGGGGACTCGGCAGGATTTCAGTCGGAGGTGGAATCAAGCAGACAAGTCTTTTTGCTGGTCAAGAGCTGGCAGACAGCCAGTCAGCTGAGCTTTTCTGTTTGGATTTTGCAACTTGAACCAGGTTCATGGAGTCCTGGCAGCGTGTGAGAAAGAGCCTGTAGTGGTAACCTCTCCAAGTGACTCCGAAGATGACCAGGCCTCTGAATCACCCGCCTGCACCCTCTCGGGGCAGAGAAGGGAGGTGGGATACAGGGTGAGCGCAGAGCCACACCTGCTCCGGAGGAATTTAGGCTCCGGGGCCTGGACTACCCCGAGGGGCCCAAGCCCCAGCCAGCCGGCAGGACAAAGGGCACATCTCAAAACAGGCAGAAGAGCAGATGGCAGGGCTCACAGGGCAGGCTGGGCGTCACGAAGAAACCAAAGCCTGAAGATGACCGGCTTGGGAAGAGTGGATGACTCTGGTGGACAGAGTAGAAGTGGCTGGAACACATGTGGGTAGTTTTAGGGGCGACTCAGCGGGGGGAGGCAGGAGCTGGCAGGTGGGCCCGGCCAGGTGAGTCTGCAGCAGCCGCCGCTGTCAGGTGAGGGGACGGCATGCGGAGGCTGGGTCTTGGGGGGCTGCCCTGTGGTGATGCCGGTCTGCTCTGGAGCCCAGAGGTCCACTCTCAAGCCCTAGTAATTCAGCCATGGCCCACCCGTAGAAGTGGGAGAGGGGCCGGTAGCAGGAAGAAGTTTAAAGGCCAAGTTCAATCTCAATAACAGGCAGAGGAAGCTCAAAGTCATCCCCTAACATTCTTGATAAGCCCCATTCCTGTGCTGAGTGGGTTTCCCAAACGATAAAAGAAATCTCTGGCAATCGGTAACAGTAACAGCCACCGCAGAATGGCAGCCGAGATGCCCTGGGCTTTCAGCGTGGCGGGCTCTGGTGCCGCTCTGGTGCCGCACAGCGGCTCCCTCGTCACAACAGCGAAGAGGGGGGTGTTGTTATCCATGTTTCGCAGGCAAGGGCATGGAGGTTCTGCAACGTGCCCCTGAGGGTTCCAGGGCGTGAGCTGGGGCTGCCTTCTGTGACCTCTCAGGGCCACTCCCGCCCCTCCCGCTGCCCCCCAGGCTCTGGGCTTTTGGAGGGGGCTGCAGTGTTGGAATTTCTGTGCTGCTCACCACCCAGGGTCTCACTGGGATGGGGAGGTTCCCCAAAACGCCGCCATTGTCACTTCCATGTGGAGCCCCCGCCCCAGGGCCTCCCACTGAGAGTAGCAGGTGCCTTTGAAGCGTGTTAGGTGAGAGTTGGTGGGGGGACTCCGGCCAGGCTGTGGCTGCAGGTGGCAGGCTCCCTGGGAGGTGGGGTGCGGCCCCAGCCCCAGGCTGTCTGCGTTGCCAGCGCCTCTGGGCCTGGCCCAGGTTCACAGGTTCCTGCCTTGGTCATGGGGACCCCGGTCACGCTGCGGGGATTTGGAAGTCAAACTGCAAGAGATTGGGACTCGGTGGCAGCACACCGGCTGTGCCGGGAGCGCAGCCGGGGCCACCCTTTGTGAGCTGGGGTCTGAGGCAGACGTGTGCCGCCCAGGGACCGGAGTCCAGGGAGCTCAGAGAGGTTCTCCCCGACCAAGCCCTGTGTTCCTTTGTCTCCAGGAGCCTCCTGGTGGCCACTCACGGTCGTCAGGCAGGTAAGGGGCGGGGTCTCCGTGAAGCTTGGTGCCCCTCAGCCTTCGCCTCCTTGGCAAGCACCAGCCAGGGCAGCTGAGGGCCCCCCCCCCCGCCACCCTGTCTCTGTGGAGTCTCTGTGGATTTGGACGTTCACCCCTCTTCCTCTGGCTGCTGGGAGGACAGCCAGTCACGGTCAATGTGAAGTGCTCGCTGTCTAGCTCCCGAGGACAGACCCGACCGGGCGGTGGAGGCCGGCATGGCTGCAGACCCCGCGTTCGCAGTTTCGGGGGCAGCAGTGACGAAACTGCGCCAGAAGGCTGACTCTGCCGCCTTCAAACACTCAGCTTTCTTTGTTTCGGTTTTGAACGAAAGTGGTGCTTAAATTCTCGTGCCCTTTGATGCCAAGATGCCAGCCGTCGTTGTCCTGGGCCACCAGCCGCCCTCGTAGACGGAGCTCTGAAGGTTGTGCTCCGAGCCAGAGCCCCAGTCAGGACAGACAGGTCACCCACCGAGAGGCCCAAAGCAGGAAGCCAGGTGCCAGGCAGGTGGAAAGGGGGTGGGTCTGGGAGGCAGGCTCAGGTGGAGTGACATGCGCCGTGACTGTCGCATCTGGACAGTGGGGGCGAGGTCTCTACAGGACGGAGGCAAATAGCCTGGACCCCTGGCCTCAGCCTGTCCCGGGAGCTGTGGAGCCAGCACTTCCTGGAGGTGAGGAAGGGACCCCGATGCTGGCTGGCCCTGCCGCCCCACTTCCCAGACCCTTCCCATCTCTTCAAAAATCAGCAGGTGACACCCGCGTCACTTGTGCCTCTGGGAGGGTGTGGGACTCTGTGGGCCCTGGGTGCACTTGGCCCATCTCTAAGCCCCTGCAGGTGTCCAGCTGGGCGAGCATTCTGCGAACCCCCCGACGTTCCTAAGATGTTCCAGAGGCCGATCGGTCCCCACGTGAGGCCCCAGAGGGAGACCCAGTCGCAGAAGCCGAATGAACGGTGCGGGAGACCGAGGGGTTTTCGCTGCACGGCCACCCACTTCCACAAGGGCCTGAGATTTCCTGCCACGAAGCGTGCCCGTACCGTCGGGCCGCAGTCCGTGCCGCCGCCCCAGCCGCCGGCTTTGACTTTCTTTGATCTGCGGCACCTGCATTGGCCTGGGGGCCAGAACATGGCCCTCAGGTCTGCTCGCTCAGCGCAAAGGGGACTTTCGAGTGCTTCCCGCCCGCCTGTTGACAAATCCACCGGGAAAAGCAGGGCTAAACGCCAGGGGCAGTGTCAGCGCTCACCTGCAGCTTCCCAGCACCTGTCCTCGTCTGCAGATAAACAGCAAACCAGGGAAGCGCAAGTTTCCGAACGGCTGCGTCTGAAGTAATCACATGCTTCCTTCAAGAAAGCCGCACAGGCAAGCTGCCACCCAAACTCTCTGTGCGGCCACCCGACTCTTTGTGGGCCGGGACAGGGCGGCCTGGTGTGCATGTCGGTCCTGTGGTGACGTGCTGCAGCCACCGCGTGATTCCGTTTGCATGCTAACCGGGTCTGCAGGCCTGGGCGTCCGGCCCCCTGACCGCTTTGCCCTGGATTTAATGACCAGTAAAGCTCACTGAGGTGTTCATTGTGTAGTGAAACTAGCTGCATGCCAGTTTAGGGAAAAGATTGCCTGTTTGATAAAGTTTGGGGTAAGTTTTTTTAAAATAACGTGGCATTTGGGGTTTGGATCCTAATTTAACCTTCTTAACTAACTTTTTTACTAACCGGAAAAAGACCGAATGCAGATGGATGTCAGATGGAACGGGGGATTACGGCAAATTGCGTTGGGTGTGATGTGCTAGCTGTGAAAGATTTGTGACGAAATGACATGGGCTTGGGGGTTTGTTTTCAGGGTCCCCAGGAGATCAGCGGGGCGCGGGGGAGGGGGGCGGTCAGGACACAGGCTGAGCATCGTTCCCGTTGTCTGTGCCCTGGGAGAGGGTCAGAGGAGGTGAGAGTGAGTGGGGAGAGGCAGGGTACCGGGCCCAGGTGCTCCTCCGCCCGAAACCTGCTCCCTCCTCTGTCCTCAGAGGAGCTCTGAAAGGGCCCTGCCGGCCCCCGCGGTTGTCAGCCGGGACCAGGGAAATGAGACGTCTTCATCCGAGCATCACGGCGGGCTGGCCGGTCCTGCTCGGAGGATGCAGGGGGCGGCCTTCCCCAGGGGTCGCAGACGAGGGTACCCAGGGGCACCCGAGGCTCCCGCTCGGCTGGTAATTTACCCAGGTTACTGTTTTGCTGGTATTTTCCCAGTGATTAAAAAAAATCATTTGTTTTCTTTTTGAAGAACATGATATTCTAATAATAAAACAATTAAGAGCTACTTTAATTCAGTAAAAAATTTTTTGAGAAAATGCCTTGAGTTTCAAAACCTGAAGCTGTCACTCGGGAAACATCCATGTAAATTTGGAGCCACGGCCGCGGACTCCGGCCTGCAGGGCCACTGGGAACACGGATGCGTTTTCGGGGCTGTGTTGGGGGCGAGCGTGAAATGCAGCAGGCGTCCGCTGTGGGGCAGAGGACGTTTAAAGTCAGGCACGCTGCCTTCTGAGAGGCTGCGGGTTTAACCTAAGGCTGTTTCTCAGGTTGATTTACTCGCATCTCTCTATCCTCTTCAAAATGTTTGGTTTCCCTGAAATAAAATCCCAACCTTTGACACATCTGACAATAAGCTGTGACCGCTGCGGGCAATTCACAGATAATCACAGAGCACCTGCTGGCCAGACAGACCCGTCCTGGCTGCCCGGCCACACAGGTGGCCCTCCCCTCGTTTCGTTCTTCTCTTCTCTTCTCTTCTCTTCTCTTCTCTTCTCTTCTCTTCTCTTCTCTTCTCTTCTCTTCTCTTCTCTTCTCTCCGTGGCAAAGTGTATGACTCAACATTTACCACTCGGACGCTTTCGTGTTCGAACCTCTGCGCAATCTACTTGCAAAGCCTCTCGTCACCCAGACAGAAGCTCTGGGAGCAAACGTGCAGTGGGTGGGCGTCACGGGGTCGTTCCGTTCATGCTACTCCTGTTCTCCTTCCGCCTGACACTCCTCTGCCGTGTGGGTGCCACTGTGTCCTCATGCGTGGCTGTCACCCCCCCCCCCGTGCCATCGTGGCCCCTGCACAGGCCACAGAGCTGGAGTTAACCCCCAGCGGAGTCGGATGCCAGCTGCTGGCGGTTCCAGCCACCGGCACCTCTGGGCCCACAGCCAGCGCCACTCCCCACGTCCATCAGCCGGCCCACTGACCTCCATGATGAAGATGAAGTTCTCGCACGGAAGCCGTTCGGCTCCGTCTGTGCTGTGAGCTGGCACCGACCTCGGTGAAATTCACTTAAGAGAAACTGGAAACAGTGAGTCACAGGCAGCCCTGCCAGACATGCCGCTGATCCCTGAACAGAGATGCTACAGGCGCCTTTCGGTTGTAATTAGAGGTTTTTATCATCCTTGCCCTGCCTGTAAGTGTTTCCAAGTCTCCTCCTGCACGTTGCGAGGGGAGACAGATAGGCTGGCACACAGCCGATTACCTGCCATTTCCCCTGAAATGGAGTTATTTCGTTGTCATCCTCTGCACGCTAGCTACATATTTGTGAGTGTCTGCACTAAAGAAACACCATTTCTCATGGTCTCTGAGTTTAAAATGAACATTTCTGCTACGAGTAAGTTTGGACCTGACCAAGATCTTAGGAAGTGGCTGGAAAAATAAAGTGCCACCAAGCCTCGGAGACTGTGAGCTCGCTGTTTGTGATAGTGTCAAGATGCATCTCCCTGAACGTGAGAGGGGAGAGGTGTCGGGTCTCATTCTCAGGAGTGAAAGGCCTGTCACACATCAGCTGCTTGGTGTGACTCGCACATCAGTCACCTGCTGCTGTTGCGTGGCCACCTGCTCCAGCATCTGACAGGCCACAGGCAGCAGGCCCAGCTCCAATTCCCCCCGCGCCCGGGGCAGGACCTCAGGCCTCACCACGCAGGTCGCGCATCGCAGCCGGCTTCCTCCAGAGCAGGCCATCCACAGAGGAGATGGGGAGAGAGTTCCGCGGCGGAGGGCGGAGGCCTCAGTATCTTACACCTTAACCGTACACGGGGCACAGGTCACATCTCTGTTGTTCTCTTACCGTCACGGGCCACCCCGGTCCCAACACCAGGCAGGGCCCACGGGCGGGCGCACGGAGGCTGCCTTCCCTACCCGCTGGGCAGTTAGTGACTTCTCTGGGCCTCCATCCCTTCATCTGGACAGGGAGGAAGACCAGGCTTCCTTCAGGGCCTAGAGGAGCTTGGGTGTCTGTGCACATCCGTGGCTCTGCCGTTGGTACGCTGCCCTTGGCGTTGCTGCCACGTGTGAACGGGCCCGTCAGCCCCACGTCTGGTTTTTCCCTCTGTGCCTCCCGCCTCCCTGACTTCCTGCGCCTTCTCAGCTGCCCACAGTGAGACCCACAGCACCTCGGCTCTGAGAGGCTACAAGTCCTGCCGCGAGGTCGTTTCTGCGGCCAGGGTGGTGATGGTGTGGCTGAGGGCTTAAGTGAGAAAAGGGTGCTGCAAAAGCAATTCTCTCTCAGAGGGAAAGGACAAGGGACCTGGGGAGCCTACGAACATCATCCCTTTGCAGGAGTACGGCCCCGCCCAGTCCCTGGCCCCGCCCCCACACAATCCTGGCCCCGCCCCCACCCCGTCCCTGGCCCCTCCCCTGCCCCGTGTCCCGCTGAAGGGCCGGGAGAGGCCTGGGACCTGCTTCCTGGACCAGAGTGCACCCCACGTTTGCCCCGAACCGTGGCAGGTCCCCGCAGCCATCGTTCCCTCACCTCGGTCTGCATGGGAAGAGCAGGGTGCGGGCAAGGCCAAGTCTCACTGCCTGTTCACCGAAAGGGATGGCGACCCGGCGTCCTCCGTAGGCGTCATCCTTCCTGCAGCCAGGCGCTGCAGACTCGGCGTTTTTGACAGTTTGCTGGTGTTTTGCAGCGCGAGGCTGCAGCTCTCCCAACGACGCCCGTGACCCGTAATCTGTTTGTCTCAGCCATGATGTCATCATTAAGTTGCAGTAATGAAGATGGAAGGTTTAATAATGGGAAGTGTTACAAATTCCAATTTAATCATTCCTAAGTTGATTACCGACTTCCCCCAAATGCCTGGCGGTGGAGAGCAGGACTAAGCGAGACAGCGCACTCTGGTCCCGGTTTGATAAATGGACCTGCGGTGCCGCTGCGGTCGAGTTATTGAATTTGCTCGTCTTCCAAACGCTGTTTGCACGGTCGCGGCCACATGTGTGAGGGCCAAAGAAAGGTCACTGGAAGCTTCTGAGCGAGGGCACGCGTGGGTGACAGCTGTTCTGAACCGCAGCACCGAGGTCAGTCAATTAAACGAAACGCCAGCTCGAGGTCCTGCCGCCCAGGGTGGTCGGGGGTCCCCAAGGCCCGCTTAGCAGAGCCCCAAGGGTCCACGAGTGAAGGTCCGCTCGTAGCCTCGGGCTTGGAGCCCCCCACAGGTGGCAGGGAGCCCTGTGGGCAGGCGGGTGGAGGAAGGGACGCCTGGGCGTGTGGCAGTCGGAGCTGAAGTCACTGATGACGGCTGGCCCGCCCACAGAGGGGGCTGCTGTGTTCTGCGTCCCCAGTGGCCCTCTGAGCGTTTTAACTTCTCTCCACGACAGCACCCTAAGAACAGGTCAGCGTCACACTTCAGTTTGAACGATTTGGGGAGGGGACTTGCCGTCTGTTTCCCATCTTTGCCCTCCGTCCAGGGTGTGACCTCGGAGCCGCTGTGTTTCCATCTCAGTCCACAGTCTCTCTTTTTCTCCAAGCCTCTGTGCGCAGCTGGCGTGTGATACAGGTTCTCGCCTAATGCGTCACCCTTACAAATCCCTGCACCCGGGGGCAGAACCAGGAGCCGTTCTGCCTGGGACCCCGGAAAGACCCATCCTGAGGACACGGCAGGGAGACTCAGGATGGCAGAGAGGCCGGTGACGGAGGCCACCCTGGCCACCTGGGGACGGAGCCTGGGGAAGGCTGCTTTGCCCTCACACAAATACAGGCTTCCAGGAACCCTGAAAGCACCCCGCATGCACTTCCCCAAATCCCCCCAGGGCTGCCAGGACGTGCCAGTCCCTCATCCGTAAAGTTACAGCCTGAGGGACTGGAAAAAGGAGGGTAGGCCTCGCCCTGCTGGGGCTGGAGTCAGGAGGGAGGGTGCCGCTGGCCGCAGCCCTCTGAGCACTGCTCCTGCCCAGCTTCTGAGGGCCACCTGTGGCTTTGGCGTGCGGACGCCTCGCTGCCACCTCCGACAGTGTCCCCACGTGTCTCCACCGTGCCGCCCCTCCACGCCCGGCTTTCCACTCTCCGAGGACGTCAATCTGCTGCACTTGGGCCCATCTCGGCCTCTTTTGAACTCATCTGCCCTGTGGAGACCCGTCTCCAACAAGGTCCCGTGTGAAGGGACTGGGGGTCAGGACTTAAACACAGTCTTTTCTAGGGGACACACTTCAACCCATTACAGAAACTAAGTATGAAGATCGCAAAACAGGCCCTGATGGGTATGGCTTGGTGGTTGCACATTGTCCTGCAAGGTGAAAGGGTGCGGGTTCGATTCCCAGTCAGAGCACATGCCTGGGTCGCGGGCCAAGACCCTGGTCGGGGTGTGTGTGAGAGGCAACCACACATCGATGTTTCTCTCACTCTTTCTCCCTCCCTTTTCGTCTCTCTAAAAATAAATTTTAGAAAAATTGTAAAACAATCTAAAGTTCTTTTGGTTGCCAAGGTCACTTTAGAGTATGTGCCTCCCAGATATGTCCATCAAAGCTCCATCGCTGGGTGTTTGTGGGGGAAGGAAGTGGGGCGGGTGCTGACCAGTGGCCCAGCATGTCCGCTGTGGTGGGCGCGGTGGGCGCCAGGTGCTGTGGGTCTCGCTCCTGATTTGGGCCCAAGGCCACCGGCTCACATGGCTTTGCTCCAGGCTGAGACATCTCTGCAGCCGGGCTGGCTTCTCCAGGGACCCGAGCCCGTGTTTCCACAGGTCGCCGAGGAAGCTGTGTCCCGGGTGAGGCATCCCTGTCATCTTTTCAGTCTCTGAAGCACAGCCACACCGAGTGTCTGACCGCTTGTTATCATTCACGGGCCTTTTCTTAGGGACTCACTGCCCCCCGAAGAGCTGTGGGGCCATTTCCTGCGTTTATCCGACTCCCCTGAGGTCCTTCCCGGTGACAAGCGCTTGGGGAGAGGAGGAGCTGCGTTGGCCGTTTCAGATAGGGCGCCATATGTCAGATTTGTAAAATCTTGTTAACATTGTGTTTTTTCCCGGAGAATCGCCCTCCAGTGCGGAGAACGGAGCTGCCAATTACCGCAGCCCCCTGCCGGGAGGGAACGTGTCGCGTCCCGGGCAGCAGGCGGGCCCGTCCCTCTCTCCTGACAGGGCTTCGGAGCGAAGCGCAATTAGTGTGACTGACAATCGGGAAAATACAGTCCTCGGCGTGTGTTTCATTTCAAAGTCGTCTCATTTTGGAGACAAACGAGAACCGTTCTGCAGTTCTTTCCCTGGTGTGACATTCAGGGACCCGACAGGAACCTGCCTCGTGTCCACAGAAAGCCCCTGAAGTGCCACCGAACGTCCCCGAGGCCGTACAGCGGCCACGTTTTCTAAGCTGACTTCTTCAGGGCAGACTTGGATCCTACACCAGGTTCTTCGTGTTACTGGGACAGGGACGTGGGACAAGAAAACCGCTTCTCTGGCACTGGACACGAACAGCGCACGCACAGTGGGTGTGAGGCCCCAGCAGCCGGTTCCTGAGCCGTGGACCCACCACGTCATCCATGGATCCTAAACTCCAGGTCCCTTTGGAGATTTTTCCTTGAAAACCAGAGAGGGACGCCCTGGAAAACCCGAAGACGTGCGCCCGCCAGGCATCGGGGCTGAAAGGGAGCCGGGGGCACGCCAGGCCCCACCCCACCGCGGCGAGCGTGTGCTCGGGAGGGCACAGCCCCTCCGAGTGTGACTCACACTCAGCACGCTCCGGCCGGGGGTGCCGGACACCTAGCAGAGGGGAGTCCGGACTCCAGACTTGAACAGGTCACGCGCCCTTTTCTGAGGGTAAGTCCCTGTCGCAGGAGGGTCTGCCACGCGGGCGGCAGGTGCGTGAGAACCGGCCCCTCCTGCTGCTGCTGGGGCGTGGCCGGAGGACCCCAAGGAGCCAGGCAGCAGCCCCTCCCGTCCGAGAGTCTCAGGCGTCTGCTTCTTGATTCTGCCCGAACTTTCCACGGCTGAGCCCTGCCGGCGAGGTGACAGCCGCTCCCTGATGTTGCGGTCTCTCCCTTGGCTCCAGCCCCGCCTTGCAGGGCCACGACTGACTCCACCTCACCTCCTTCTTCGTTTCCTTCCCCGTGGCCCCCACCCCACAAGTGCCCCCCCCATGGGTGCCCACAAAACAAGCAGAGCAGCAGAGGTGGCACATTCGGTCATCAGAGAGGAGCTCGGACACGGGAGACCCAGGCGTGAACCCGGCCTTTGGACACGGTACTTCGTCCT
The DNA here is from genome assembly GCA_004027475.1 of Anoura caudifer. Lineage (NCBI taxonomy): Eukaryota > Metazoa > Chordata > Mammalia > Chiroptera > Phyllostomidae > Anoura > Anoura caudifer. The sequence goes on from PVKU01006380.1 coordinate 92,729, forward strand.
CCCAGCCTCTCCTCCTCACTTGTGCCACGTGACCAGTGCTGCAGGGGCACCGGGCGAGGTGAGCACGGTCATCTGAGCGTAGCGCCCCTGGACCGTGGGCTCTCAGGCCCCGACACTGTCGTGTCTCCGCTTTGCTCACTGAGAGGGTGGGGCCAGGTGGCCTGCGCAGGCTCGGCTTTCTCCCGTACCCGCGCTAGGCGCTAGGCGTCTCAGACTGACAACCGGAAGATGCTGCGAGCCTGAGTGGAATCAGGTTCCTGGTAGCAGGTCCGCAAGCTCTCTGATGACATCAGTGAGGAAATGGGACCGACACCCCGGAGCTGCAGACACTCGCAGGCAGGAACGCCAGCAAACAAACTGCGTCCCTGCAGATGCGTCACCTGCCTGCCGCCTCGTGCTTTCCGTGGTTGAAAGACACCATCCCGGTTTGCACGCCAGCCAAAGTGATTCCCGGCATGGACGCCAAACCTGGGGATGGACGCTGACTTTCTTCCTTGATAGTGAAGGTTGAGCAAATAAGTGGAGCGTTTCAGGATCCCGGAGTGGACGGGACTCTCTACTTAATGTCGTCGTCATTACCCCAGCCAGCTGTCACCCGACACTGTCTCAGAGATGACAGCCGGCCACCAGGCAATTAAAGACAACTCCATCCAGCCCCAGCCCTGCCTGAGTGACCGGTGGCTGTTCCCCTGGCTGCCCCACACTGGGCCCTGTCCTGGGGGAACCACGGGCTGTGGGCACCTGGGCCGCCGCTGTTACAGGTGCTTTTTCAGGCACATGTGACTCGGAGCCAAAGCCACCATCAGGGTGAACTGTAAACAGTTGCCAACTCTGGGCGGTGGCACCTCTGAGCTTAAGTGCCCCACCAGTGGGGAGGGTGGCACCATGGGAAGCACGCGCATGGGTGCACACACATGCACACACGTGCACGCAGCTGCTGGTCCCTTAGCCAGGCAAAGGGCTGCTGCTCAGACCGAGTGGACAGTGCCCCGGCATGGACGTTTCTCCTGACACTGTGTCCAGCGCGCGTCCACTTTCACTCGGGTTTGCGCCTCCTCCGCTGGCTCCACCGTCACCTGAGGAGCCCGATCCCCATGACTGTGCGATGCCATTGGTTCTTTCTGAGCATGGCACGGAATTACCCAGACCAGCACGTTCTGCGCCAGCAGCATCAGGAAAAGTAGCAGGGGGTCGGAGGAGGACAGTTGGCGGGGAAGAAAGAAAATGCGTGTTCTGACTTTCTGGGTCTGTGTTGGGGAAACCCAGACGCAGCTGCACGCTCTTTGTTTGCTCGGTGCTGGGGAAAAATGATCGGTCTCTTGTCAACAGGCTCTTGCGGCCCCGCCTCTCGGGGTTTGGGAAACTAACAAGGCCCTTTCGTCTCTGAACTGGATGCACCGCACACGTGTGGTGGGTGGGAGGGACGCAGCCCAGCAGGGCTGGGCCTGGCTGCTGGGGGAGGTTTCCGTGTGAACGTGGGGCCGGTGCCTGAGGCCCTGGGCCTGCCGGCCTTCACGGGGCAGGTAGGAGTGTGGCCGTTCCCTCATGTCTGCACAGTGTCGCTCGTCACTAGGATCTGAGGTTGAGTCTTGGTTCTAGCACTACTGTGTGGGTCACCACAGGTCACCGCACCTTCTCAACCTCACCTTTCTGGTCCACAAACTGGAAAAGTGATTCTCGCCGACTGGTTGTGCCTTCCGGAGCCATCGCCAGGCATGAAGGACATACCCTGTGGTCAGAGTGTTGCTCAGCCTGCATGGAGGAGGACGGTCCAAGCACGGCCTCTGGTCATTAACACACACTGATCCTTTCTCCAACATGAAAACAGCGTGTGTCCCGACTACAAAAACTGGATACGCGGAGTGGCGCTCCCACACAACAAGGGTCGGGTCACCGGGACGGGGGGCAGCTCCTGAATGGCGTGGACAGGAGGCGCTAGCCTGGACGGAGTCAGCCAGGGCGCCACGGGAGCGGAGACTGAAGAAGCACGTTCTGGGGAGGGTGAGTCAGCCAGACCAGAGCATCGGTACCAGAGACACCAGCACTTGGCCGTGGTGAAGAGCCCTGAAATGGGCTGGTGGCCAGTGTCACGGAGGCGAGGCTCAGCACGCCGGCTCTGCGTGGTCTGCATCCCTTCACTTGTCCACCTGTGTGGTTACCTGAGGAATGTCCCCCACCCTGGTGCCTGTTCCAGAGGCCCCAGCTCTCAGCTGGCACCCTGCTTGGCCACCTCGGCCGGGCAGTGCCTGCATGTCTCCATCACAGTCCCAGGCAGAGCTATTCTTGGCCTGCTTGGTCCTCAGCGTTTATAGGTAGATGCCACCCCACCCAGCTTAATGACGGTGCTCCTAATTAATGCAGATCAGTCCCAGTAACAACTGGGCTGGGCAAGCAGGAGAGGCACGTCTGGAGTCGGGATCGCGGACACCTTCTCAGAGCTCGGCACCCGTGCATCCTGGACCCTTCTCACCAGCCCCTCCCATGACCTCTTGCCAGGGAACATTGGTTTGGAGACACGGAGATGTGGTGGGGGGCCTCCCCACTCAGGTGAGGGTCGGGGCCGTTGCTAATGGGCTTGGGGCAAGTGGACACACAGATGGCAAGGAGAGGCTGTGCGGCGTGTCTCCCCACTCTGAGCTGCTCCCTCTGATTGTCCAGCTGCCTGGGTCCAGCTGAGGCCCCTCGGGTTGTGTCCTTGGTGCTGACTTCAGCCGCGAGTGGGAACCTCCTTTCGAAACACACCTGCCTGCAGTGGCCGGGAGCCCAGGCTCCCATCTTGCCCTCTGGCGTGTGTCTGTTTTCAGGCTGGTTTAGCAACAGGGAGCCCCATGCCTGGTGGCTTGCTGGGATCTGATTGTTCCGCAGTGACTTGTCCCTGGGTGGTGCACAGGCCTTGGTCACACTCTGCCAGGACAGAGTTTGGAATTTACTCTTTAAACGGGGGGGGGGGGGGGGGGCACCGTTGTGGTCGATTTAAAACAAATAGGGCTGGAGGTTTGGAAACGGCTGTTTGCATTGGCCAGCGCAGCCCTCCCAGAATGCCCGTTGATGCTGGATGAGGATCAGAGGCCACTCGGGCAGAGGAAGGAGGTCAGAGGGAGACTGTCCACACAGGGACCGCGCCCCGCAGGCCGCCCTGGACCACTGTCTGCCCCCAGGGTCTGCAGGACAGTGACATCTGGCCCACTTGCAGAAATTGGGCGTGGTCTTTGGGGAAGTTTAGGCGAGTTTTTCGAAGTGTGCTTTTTATTGTAACAGCAACATGGCTGGCATTACAAAAATCACTGTAGAACATGTATAATTTTACACATGGATTTATATATACTTAACACATGGAGAAAGTGGCGGCATGTGTTCTGGGGTCACTATGCTGGTTTGAAAGAAAGTGTTAGGGGGTCGCGCTGCACCCTGTGAAGGAGCCAGGCCTGCGGCTCTGCAGGACCCAGCGCGGACCAGCTGCGGCCGGGGCAGCGACCTGTCCCAGCTGCTCCCTCCTGTTGCTGTCTGCTTATTCAAGGTCTGTGCCCAGCGTCACTTCTCGCTGCACACATGTCCGCAGCGAGAAAGGGGCACGTGCGTGTGTCATGGCTGCACAGTTAGTCACGCGGAAGAACAGGGACCCCATACTTTCAGAGGCGTGCGCCACCGGTAAGCGTGCCTCTCAGGAAAGCTGGCTCTGCTGGAGCCCTGGTCACCCCATGGGTGAGTTGCAAAGCCACTCCACCCTCCAGTCTCAGCAGGGCGCTGGCGCGGCGGGGACACCACAGGAGTGATGTACAGCACGCAGCCGCAGTGCAGGGGGCGTGACGTACATTGAGCAGCCCCTGTGCATGAGGGTGACGTACACTGAGCAGCCGCCGCGCAGGGGGGTGACGGACGTTGAGCAGCCGCTGTGCACGGGGGTGACGTACAGCGCGCAGCCACCTTGCGGGGGCGGGGGGGGGGGTGATGTACAATGTGCAGCCGCAGTGCTCCCTTGCTTTTGGAGAGCCGAGGGGCGGTGCCGCTTGGGAGTCCAGTCTCTTGTGGGCGTGAGGGCGGTGCCGCCGGCTGGGATGGACTGGAAAGACCGGGCCTGGAGGCGGTGTCTGGGGGCGGGAGCTCCCAGCACAGGCTCTGCCGGCGGAGAGGTGAGGCCGCAGGTTGGAACAGAGTCTCCCCAAGTGTGTCCCCGGGGGCAGGGCTGTGCATGGCAGGTAGTCTGGGGTTTCGCGGGGGAGGGGGGAATAACAAGGGATTGTGGTCATGTGGCAGCAGAGGAGTGTCGCTCAAATGCAGACTCGCGCCCCCCCTCCCCCCCCCCGTCCACTTGAGACCCAGGACTCGCCTGCTCACCTGCCCTGTGGGGGCATCTGTCCTGTCGCGCCCCACCCCCACCCAAGCGCGTGTTTGTGGAAGGCTGGCAGGTCGGGTTCCCTGTGTGGTCCTTGTGTGCACTCACCAGCCGGGCCGCCCCTGCCAGCAGCAGTCCCGTGACTGATGTGAGACCTGCCTCCCCCGTCCCCCGCCCCCCATGCAGTTGATCGCCACAGGGCTGTGTGGCCAGAGCTGGGGCGTCTGTGGGATTCCACGGGGGGCGGTGACCTCATGCCACATGTAGTGATTAGCTGGCGTCGGCCCGCGGGTGCTTGTGGGGAAGGGAGGTGTTTACCTAATAAGTCACAGTCTGACGGGGGTTGGCAGCTCAGCGCTGTCTGAAACCACTTTCTCGAGTATTTTCCTGCCATTTATTTACTCCCGTGAGTGACCCGAGTGGCCCATCTCCACACCGGGAGCAAAGTGACAGGCTGTGGTCTCTGGTGGGCTCATCAGTGTGGTCTTTGATCCGTGACATGAGCTCCCCGTGGGCGCGTGGGGTGGACGCCCTCCGCATCCGTGGTCGCTGGTCCGCGGTGGTTAACCCCGTTAACCCGGCTGACTGATGGGTTTGGCGTTTGCGGAGGGCCCCTCTCTCACACACGCATGCGCACACATGCACACACACTCCCGACAACACGAACACTGTGCCCATCATTCATTACCGGTAAAAATTTGGGAGCAATTAATGTTTCCCTGCGCTTGCCCCGAAAGGCACCACTAATGACTTGATTGCCGGTGTGGCTTGCAGCCGGTTTTGGTGACCCTAGAGCCTGACATGTGGCTCTGGGGACAGCACTGGGGATGGGGGTGGCATCTGAAGTGAGACATCAGGCTCCTCCTGGCCTTGGACTTGGAGTGGCCAGGCAGGCTGGGCGGAAAGGCAGCTTCCCCAGAGGCGGCCGGGGGGTGGGGCGGGCGGGAGGGGAGGCGGGGCCGAGTGACTGTGGAGACTGTCAGCTTTTCTGGAAGAGCAGGAGATGGGGAAATGCTTGTCCCTGTGCGTGTGGGCGCCTCACCGGGGCTGAAGGAGCTGAAGGGGCTGAGGCTCTGACAGGTGTCCCCACCGCCCTTCCCTCTCTCCCTTTGGGTCCGACCTCTGCCGGGTGGGCGCGGCCGGGACGATGATCTGGTGCCTTTGCAGCGTTTTCACCGTTCCATTAGCAGGAAGTAGCAGGAACGCAGAAATGCCGTCTGGAATGCAAACTGGTTCCGCGAACCGGCTTGGCCCTGAGTGTGTGCTCCGTCTGGAGACCCTGCCGGTCACCTGGAAGGTGCAGAGTTGCTTATTAGGAGTGGCCCGTCCCTTTGTGAAGGGCCTGCTCAGTGAACGTGTGGTGCATCCCCTTCCCCCCCAAAACGGGAGGTGAGCTGGATTGTCGACCTCTGACTCCCCGGGAGGCCGGCACACCTGCTGTGGAGTTGGCCAGCGCCAGTCGCCGCCCCCGCCATTGGCCTTCCGCAGGTGTGGCAGCTGCATCCCCAAGCCCTTAGGACTGTCACCTGTGCCCCATGGATGCTGAAGTGGCTCAGCCGTAGGTTCATTAAGCACTGGCGGACCTTCCGTAAGCTCCACGGGATGAGGGGGGATGCGGGGAGAGGTTTGTGGGGTGCCAGGCCCCTCGGTCCAGCAGGGGGTCCTGTGGGTGGACGCCCACCATGGGGTGTAAGGCTCACGGGACCCTTTGTGGGATGTTCTCTGAAAGCCAACGCCGTCACACTGGAGGTGGAACCGGGCCGAGAGCCGTCTTCCTTGAGGGTCTTTGCTGCGTAAAGCACAAGCCAGCAGTGAAAGGGAAGGCGTGGTCCCACGCGTCACTGTCCCCAAGGAGCTGACCACGGGGTGTCTGGCTGCTGGTGGCATTGAGTGTGACCTGAACTCACACATGGGGGGTGGGTCTTGGTGCCTTAAGCAGCCGCCTCCTCCCCAGAGTGGGCATAGTGGGCACCTGGACGACGCAGGTCCACTCCAGCGATGTGGGTAGGAGGGAGGGAGGGGGCGTCCTCGGCAGCCTGGGCCCTGAGCGCCGGGTTCGGGCGGCCGCTTGCTCCAGCGGCCTGAGCGGTCGGTCCCAGCTGGCTTTCACTGAGTCCCACGTCCACTTGCTGCTGCTTGAGGGGAAAAGCGTGGTTCTGTCACCGCGTGCTGTGCGACTGTGCACACGTTCTCACAGTTCCCAGTGAGGCCTGGGGTGTGGCGAACACTGTGGCTGCCGGCGGGAAGAAGGGAATAACCGTTTTTCAACCTGCAAGTCCTCCTCATGATGCAGAGATCAGTGTGTGCCCATGGTGGGCTCGCTCAGGGCGGGTCGTGAACTTCGGGGGCCGCCCTCACTCACCTAGGAATGCAGGCCCCGGAGGCTCGGCTGCCAGGCCAGACGTCTCTTCTCCGTTTTCTAAAGACTGATGGTCGGCAGCGGCCACAGGGACCTGAGTCCGATGCCCAGCACCCAGATGGGAATGTTAATCGAATGCTCGGCTCCGGAGCTCCTGGAGCAGGTGACAGTTTAAAGGACCGGTTAGTTGATTAGGAGGTGACAGGGCCTGCAGACCCCAGGGCCCCGGCCTGCCTTCTGTCTCTGCTCCCCATGTCCCTTTGTCACAAGTCGGGTGACATCCTTACTTGCGGTTCCACCCGTTCGCCTGCCGTGAAGGGAAAGCCCTGACTTTACTTACCCGGGACGTCTTCCCTGGTCCTCAGAGACCAGGCTTCCGATGAAGCTCACAGAAACACCCAGGTTGGGGGTCCCAGGGCCCCAGAAAATCAGCCTTCTGACCCAACGCCCCGCACCCCACACTTTGGCAGAACGCGAAGGTTCTTCACGGCAGCGGGGGCTGGCGGTCCTGGCGGCTGGTTTTGCATGCGCAGGTGCCCCCAGTGATGCAGGTGCGGGCCGACCCGCCAGGCGTTGGTTGCCACGGCTCCCCTGACCTGAGGCGGCGGACGCTGGGAGGGACCCCAGGGGCTGCCCACGTGCCACTCCGTTGGTGCTTCTTGCCGCCCTGGTCGCTGGGGCGCATCCTCTGCTGAGGAAGGGACCTCGTTGCGGGGAGAGCCGTCCAAGTAGGAAACGACTGACCAAACGCGGACATCAGCCAAGTGCAGCTTTTTCCCGCTGGATCCAAGAGCACGTTGGCCGCCCAAGCTGCAGGTCAGCGCTCTGTGAGACTCATGCCGTCAGGACCCCCGTGGTCCCCACCAGGGTGCTCACTCCAATCTGTGGGCCCTGGCGGGAAAACTGGGACTCGGGCTGATGGGTGTTCGCCTTTCAGGGGCATCCAGCCCCTCAGCCCCCTGGGAGGGGCTTCTGATGCCCCCGAGTCTGAGCAATTCTGTGCTGAGCGTTTGGGGTGTTTTCCTGCCATGGTCTGGCCCTTTTGCAGTCAGTCCTGCTGACGTGAAGTTCGCATGTGGTCCAGGGAGCAGCTTCCTTCCTCGGAGGGAAAACATGGCTGGGTTCAGTGTTTGCCGCCTGCGTGATGCCCCCACTCCCTCCGCCTGCGTCCCTCCGCACATCACCCGTGGACCATGCCGCCCAGTTCACGCATCTGTGGGCCTTGAGCTGAGCCAGGGCTCCGCGTTGCGTCTGGCAGACATTCATCACGAAAATTTAAGTAAAACATGAAACTTAAGGAGACTTTGCTGTCAATGCTGAGAGCCGGCCAGTCTCCTGGATAATTCAGAAAGCTTCCTCACCAGGCCTCACAGCACCACTGTGGGGTGAGACGGGGGGAAGGAGCCCCAGGCAGACACCTGCAGGGCCCCAGTGTCCTGGACTCGAGAGATGGGGCCACACCCTGACCCCACTCCATCCTGCTGGTCCTCACACATGGATGCTTATTGGAAGGTGATGGGAGGGAGGGGCAACTTCAGACACCAGAGGTTTGTTGTAAGGTGTTGGACCCCTATCCACAGGAGCTCAGAGGCAAGACCAGCAGGAGCAGGAGCCTGAAATTTGCTACATGCTCAGCTAGATGCTGCATACAGCCCGGAGGTCAGGACATTTGGGTGTCTCCGCATTTACTGAGAAGGTGGGAGGAGGAAGGGGAACCTAGGTGCCAGAGGGACCGTGGAGGTTGGGGACGTGCTCCCAGGAGGACCCGGGAGGTGTTGAGGAGGGGTGGGTGGGTGGGCTGTAGGGTCAGATGTGACGGGGAAGGCGGGGCGGGCTAGGAAGAAGCACACACGTGGGCTGCAGGCCGGGCCACTTCCTGCCCCACCACGGCGTCGCTGGGCGGCCTTGACCACAAGGCCCCAATCTTTCCACAGCTCAGTTCTCTCTGAGGGTGGTGGCGGTGAAGCTTACTCTGTGACCTCTCGGTCCTCCTGCTTGGGTGGTTTGCATCGAGGGCTTTTGGTGTGACCGTTGGGAAGGGACCGCCGCGGCCTGGGAAGAGACAACGCGGGGAGCCGTGGTCTGGGAGCCGTCCGCGAGCACAGTGTCCAGAGTCACTGGCAGAGGCCTGCGCGTCTGTGTGACCTGGGGGGCGGGACAGGGACGTGCCCAAGCTTTGTTTCCCCGCTGGCGCAGGCTACTTGGGGCCAGGGTTGCACAGAGAGGCAGACCCGCGGATGGCGGCCATCTGTGTGCCTTCACCGCAGTCTGAATCCCGCCGTCCTGGCTCAAGCTGGGAACGCGTGACGTGGGAGAAGGAGGGGGCAGGAGTTTGTGGGACGCTGGACTGGCCTCCCCGGTTCACTCAGCCAGCAGGCCGGTGTCTCCTGACACTGTCCCAGGGCTGCCCCAGGTGACAGCCAGACCCAGGCCTGGAAGCTGGGGACCCCCCCACGGGGGCGGTGAAGTGGGCAGGGTGACATGGTGTTGGGGTTTGTGCGGTTGAGGAGTAAACTGGCACAGGGTGCTGGCAACGGCATTTCTCGGAGGCCCACCCATGCTGAGGTGGGTGCTGGGCAGGTAACAGGAACGGGGCAGTGCCACCAGGGGCCAGCGCGGAATCGCAGGACCGGCATCGTGGGCGGAAGTGAGGAGGTGACCAGCCGGCCTGAGAGTGGAGGGACTGGGGGAGGGGCACCCCGCGGGGGCAGCAGCCACATCCTCAGGTGACGGGGTGGAGATGGTGACGGCCTGCGAGGAGAGGTCTGGGGGTGGGGGCGACCGGGCGTGGCCATGTGTGGTGCGAGCCGCTGCGGATCCTGCCGTCACAGTCCTGCCTGTGGGCAGCCGCGACCCCTCGGAGACCGGGATGCTGAGAGCCTGGGACTGGCTTGGGGACCCCAGGGCCCTGCCTGTGCAGCCTGCACCCTCTGGGCTCCCCAGGTGACAGCCCGCGGTGCCCTTCCTCCCGTCCGACTGACCCAGCCGGGGCCCTGCACCTCCAAGCCGGCTGCCTGAGGAATGGGACCAGTGTGCCTGCTGGCCGCCCGCCCACTCGGGGTTTTACTGGGACTGGTTCGGTCACGTCACAGGGCGCCTGCCTGCCGCCCGTTGAAAGGTGGCCTTATGCTGCAGGCCCCGCCACGCCTCCTGGGGGACGTGGGAGTCCTCCAGACAGCGCACCTTCTCCCGATGACACCAAGGGGTGCAGGCCGTGGGAGCGGGCGTGAGCTGCCTGGGGCAGAGGCGCCCGTGCCTGTGTGTCCTTCAGGCCATGGGGCGATCGCTTGTAAAAAGGGCTTTTGTTTTGTTTTTGTTTCTTACCTCTAGCGCCAGCTCTCTCCATGGAGAATAAAAGCTATTCCTCTGAGCTCAAAAAAAAAAAAAAAAAAAAGTGTTTCTGACCGTCTCGCTCAGTGGGACAGAGGCGTGAGTGACGGGACGGTGCCCCCTCTGTGAGCGGTGGTGCGTCCTGCCTTTGTGGTCCAGGACTTGGGCACAGCTGCAGCGTCCAGGCACATGGGTCTGGGGGCCCTGAGGTCCGGCAGCACCTGCGCCGGTGTGGAGGCGGCGTGAAGCTGGCATCCGCTGCCCCGGTCCGCAGAGCAGCCCCGACCCAGTGGCTCTCTGCTCTGGGAGCCGAATGTGCATTTTGGCGACGATCATTACCTGCTTGCTCACCTCAGGACAGCCGCGTCCTTACAACCCTTGGCCCTTTGCACATGCACAGGCCCGTCTCACGGTTTGAATTTTTACAGTTTATTCATGTGTGTAGGGTTTTTCCTGCAACTTAGGAAAGCACCCAACACTGTATGAACACCATTCAAAACACACCCCTTGCGTAAAGCCCCCTTGCGTGCCTGCATCGCCTGCAGCGGTGAGTACACTCGATGTCGTCACAAACCCTAAGATATTTTTAAAAAGAACCTCCGTGCAGCTGGGTGCACTCGGGGTTCTGCCGAGACACCCCCTCAGGGGGCAGCCATGGCCCCTGGTCACTGCCCAGGAGCGGCTTGCGGAGCAACTGTGGGTGCCTTTTGTTCCCCGACACTGGAGCACTTGCTTGTTAATTAGAGAAATTTCAACTGTCCTACTTGGCAATTATGGCTTCTGTGCGTTGTCTGTTATGAATAGTCAATGAGAGCTGATTAATATGCATGAGCAGCAGTATATACACGTGTGCACCGGAGCACAGGCAGCGGAGCTGAGGAGGGAGCGCAGTGCCTGCAAGCCGAGCCGGCTGCTGCTTCGAGGGAGGGAGGGAGGGAGGGCTGGCGGGCGCGCAGCGGTCTGCAGCCTTCCGAGTACCGCCTGAGCTCCGGGACTCGGAGGGGCCGCCTTCTCGGAGAGTACTGGCACGTCCGGAGCCTGTGCAGACGTCTCCCTGAACATGGGCTGCAGCCTGTGCAGCCTGCAGAAGCCTGAGGAGCAGTACCAGCTGCTCTACGAAGTTTGCCAGGTACCCACTGCTGTGTTCCGTGCGTGGAAGGCGCTCACCTGGCTGGGCACCGCTCCTGGGGGGAGTTGCAGGCTTTGGGGCAGGTCTCTGTTCGGAACCAGCCGGCCTCGCTGACTTTGCTGCACGTTTTCTGTTAAGCCACGCACCTTCCATGAGAGCGGCACGGAGGTGTCCCTGTTGGGGTATTTAAGCAGATGTCACAGCGGGTGTCTGAGGAGGGAGGGTCAGAGCGTGGCCAGGCGGGCTCTGCACATACTGCCCAGGGGGAGAGGACCTGAGTGCTGACCGACCCTCCCTTGTCCTCCCTGCCCCCGAGGGTGACCTGGCTAAGGGGGCCCTGGGGCGAAGTCCTCCTGCCTGCGTGCGTCCACACCTCCCTCTGGGGGAGTTTTAGCAACTTCGGGGCAAGTGCCTTGATCTTGGGGGCCATCCTCACAGCAGGTGGCTTCTCTGTCCTCCGTGTCATTATTAGCAGCAGGAAATTTCAGTTGAGATTGAGTGGGATAATTAAAGTATAACTCAGATAACTTATCTCTGATACTTGGGTTGTTTTCTTATCTTCTAAAGAACTTTATTGAATTTATTGGGGTGACATTGGTTAGTAACCTTACAGGTTTTGGGTGCACAGTTCTGTCGTACCTACATCATCTGTATATTGTATTGTGTGTTCGCTCCCCCCTCCCCGCTCCCGCAAACCTTCCATCACCACTTATCCCCCCGAGTGTTTCCTTTGTAAGTGTTCAAGCTTTACCCTGCACTGGGCGGTTCTCACACTGCTGTTGCTAACCTTACTTTGGCAGTTAACTGTTTTCCCCTTAAATTATTCTCACGCCTTCAAATTTTTCTTTTGTATTCAAAAAATCATAATCCCTTCAGTAAGGTTTTTTAAATATGAGAATATTAGAACAAGGTTGTGGTGATGATAAAAATGGTTCTTGTTTCTTCATTTATCACAGTAAGTAATATATTGACATATTTTTTAACGGCCACGCTTAAATCAAAAAAGAATCTGATTAGCATCCATTGCATGTCTTTTTTGCTCACGCCACCAGAGGGCGCTCAGCGTTACAAGGGCCCCGGAGACCCAGCTGGCGGCCTCTGTCTAATGAGATAGTGACCCTGGGGGAACGAAGTGGGCGG